>CAJPEV010005416.1:0-15151 GCA_905338385.1 Darwinula stevensoni
AATATAACTTTGCTGCTATTAATCTTTTAAAAGTAAATATATGTTCCCCAAGCCATCAGGAAAATATATTTTTATTACTCGTTCATGCAGCCTTGCTACCCGAAATGGGCGTTTCCTATTTCGATTATTGTGGGTAACTATATCGCACGTGGTTGAACCTGTTATAGGGTTTTGATATCGTCAATATTGGAAATTGGAGGTTGACTAAAGTAATATAGAACAGGACAACTTCTCTAAGTCATCTGTGTAGGGCTCACTTAGTTATATGTAACGTATGGAATGGGCCTTTTATTAGGCCTATTGGAGATCTAAACCTCGGCATAACAAATGCGTAATTCTTTGGTCATTTCGTTTGCTATAATACTAATGTTAGGCAAGAACTGCATATAACAAGCCTGGCCTACTCCGTTATGTGAACCAATAGAGATCTTTAACTTCACCCTATCATAATGGGCAATAATCTGTTTATTGGATGTCTTAGTGTATTTTACAGTCATCATCAGCGCCTCATATACAATGCATGTATATCCTGGAGCTGAATACTAGAGGATAAGAGACCCCAAAAAGCATTTTATTAATGAGATCTCTTTCATATGGAAAGTTTTTTTTTTTTTTTTTTACCTTTTTCCCTTTGTTCCCAGAGGATAATGACTTGCTCTTTCTGCATGTATTAGTTTTTTGCAACTGAGTATTATAACTCACTGGCAATAAATGGAAACAAAATCATGAAAGTCTCAATGAGTTTGCCACCATTGTTTTCAGTTCCATCTTTTCAATTATCCAAGTCAATTTGCTATGAAAGAATGGAAAGAAGAAAGTGCTTCTCAGCCACTTCTACTGAACATAAGGCTCAAGATCCCTTTGCAATGCTATGCCTACTTGACCTGGTGCCAGATATATGAACAGGAGAAGGTCTCAAATTGTTGATGCTACAGTAATCACCCTGAGCCCCCTAGACACATGGCCCATTTTCATAATTTATTTTGAATGTAGAATCCCAGGAAATATGTGTGTTGGTCACAGCAGAGACATTTTTATTGGACTCCCTGTATTTAATATTTATTTGGTTTCTAAGAGTCCTGTTAGGTCCCATTTCAGAGTAATAATGAACAGTCACAGTGCTTTCTTTCCTTGTACTGTTAATGATCACAAGATTGGGGTCATCAGCAAGTGTCTGTCTTTCAAGAGCATGTGACTGATGACATTCATGGTGGAATTCTAGTTCCCAGTCAGAGAACATGAATTTGGCCCTCCAATTTCATGGCATCCAACTTCTCTCCCAAGGCATGACCATCATGCAGTTTGCCAGAGGCACCAATTATGTTATATTCTTTCAATTCCAGCAAGGAAGTTTTCCAACTTAGTATTGACCAAAGGGCAGGTGTAAGAAATCATACCTAATGTCTGTACCCATGCCTACCATAAGAGGTGTTGATAAGACTTGTCACATGGTAGTCTAATGTTGAGTGTTAGTGATTCCTATCTTTCATTTTCATACTGCAGTGCTTTTGTGATAGGTAGTGAATGGCACCGAATAGGAAGTCCACTGTGGTCAGGCCACCCCTTTCACGCTCTCAAAGATATCGCCTCAGGAAGCAGAGATTGGAACACATAATATCTGAAGTTCAGGCAACTTCAAGCTGTGGAAATCAGCATGATTCTCATGTTCAAAACGGTTCTGCAATGCCTCTTGAAGAAGTCTGGAGTGCAGAGGAGATGAGACCTAGGCCTTCTGGGCAAGACCACTGCCCTACATACCTAGATGAAAGTGAAGTGCTTCAAGTAATGACTACTTTCTCTGATTTGAGGTCTCCACCCACAGAAAAAATCCATCTCCAAAGTGAATCTGCTGCATCTGAAGGTACTCACTTCGTGTCAGGATCTTGTACTACAGCTGAGTCCAGTGAAAGTCTGCTTGACAAATTGCGTAAATGGGCCAAGAATCGAGTGCATTCTATGTCTCATACTGAATTGAATGAGTTGCTCCACATCCTAAAACCCTATCACCCAGAACTTCCAAGAGATTCTAGAACATTATTGGAATCTGGTGTAGATGTTAAGGATAAAATCATTTCTATGAGCAAAGGACAGTTTTGCCATCTTGGTTTATTTCAGGGATTGAGAGAAGTCCTAATGAGTGGTGTTAATGCCCCAGAGGGCTCAACATTGAACTTAAAGTTCAATGTTGATGGACTTGCTCCACATAACAACTCTTCAAAAAGTTTCTGGCCCATCTTATGCTCAATAAAAGAAGCATGTGATCAGACTCCTTTTGTTGTCAGTTTGTGGTTCGGAGATGGCAAACCAAGTGTCAATATCTTTTTGCAGGCCTTCCTTCAAGAACTTACAAGTCTGATAAGTAGTGGCATAGAGAGTAATGGGGTCCAGTATGGTGTGCAGGTCATGTGCTTCATTTGTGATGCTCCAGCCCAAGCTTACCTCAAGTGTGTTGCCGGTCATACATCGGCACATGGCTGTGAGCGTTGTGTTAAAGAGGCGGAGTCCTGTAACCACCGGATGGTATACAGCTCTATGGGATCTGCCAGATTAAGAAATGATGAAGATCTTGAAAATATGTGTGATGAAGATCATCAAAATGGTGAATCACCTCTCCTACAAGTTGGGATTGGACTGGTGTCGCAATTCCCACTTGACTACATGCATTTGGTGAGGACTACAAAGGTTTCTCAAACTATTCTTGTAGATACCAATTTGCAGCTCCCAAGAAATCTTAATCACATATTTGGTATTTTTCTGCATTGTCATTCCCTCATGCATCAATAAACTGAAATTCTTCTCCTAGGTCTGCCTGGGAGTTATGAGGAGACATTTGTCCTATTGGAGTGGAGAACAGGGCTGCAGAAAAGTACATCTTGGATCTCAGTTGGCCACACTGGATTCTCATCTGATCAGATGTCGGGATTTTATCCCAGCTGAAATAAATAGGAAAGGTAGGCCAGCTCACATGTGGAAGCGGTGGAAAGCAACCGAGTTTCGGCTTCTTTTACTCTATACTGGACCAGTTGTCTTGAAGAAAGTCCTTCCCCCACCCATGTATGATCATTTCATGCTTTTGCACTCTGCTCTGTTCATCTTGCTTAGCCCATTGCTTTGTTGTACTCACTGTGACCTTGCTGAAGACCTGCTGACAACCTATATTGAAGCATGTTGCACTTTATATGAATCTGAATTTTTGGTATACAATGTTCATTGCTTAAAGCACTTGCCAGATGATGTGAGGACATTTTCTGAACCATTGGATGCATATTCTGCTTTCCCTTATGAGAATTTTCTTCAGAAACTGAAGAGGCTGGTTAGGTCAGGGCATAAGCCTCTTCAGCAAGTTTTGAAAAGACTTGCTGAAGGGCATGGGGCAGTGGCTACAGATAATGATTCTAGTTGTCACGAAGGAGATACATTCAGATTAAGGATGCCTTGCCATGACTCCATTCCTCACAATATTGTACTAGGTGCTTGCTTCAGAAAAGTTGAACTGCCAGAATTTTCATTGTCTACTTCTCTAGGTGATAACACATGCACAGTGAAAGATGGCAGCATTCTCCAGGTAACACATATAATCAAGGACAACAGTGGTGATGTTCATTTAGTTGGGAAGCTATTTGAAACTGTCCACATTTCAAAGCTATATCCATTGGATTCTTCTCTAATGAACATTTATGAAGTTCATCATCTTGCTCAAAATTTCACTGTCTATCAAATTGGGGAAGTGCTCCGTAAGAACATTTGTATTCCTATGAAGAATGGTGTAGGACTTTGCCTTCCCTTGCTCCATTCCATGAAAAAATAATGAAGACCAAATGTTCAGATGTTTGAATAGTAACATGAAGTCAACCTGTTAGTTGTTCTTATCTTTATAAAAGATCAATATTTCAACATTTTCATATGAAACTGTAGAGTGTGAATTTTTTATTCCCATCTGTCAATTATTAATTTCAAGACAAGACAAACAAGCTCCTATCACTTCAGATTTGGGTTCTAAAGATAAGGAATGCAGGTAAAGAACAAGTGCCACCCAAAGGAAGTTATAATTTTGGAATATATGACTTGAAGCCCTCAGCTTAACAGTGATTACTCCTCCAAAGTGAAATATGCCCAATAGTTCATTAGTCATGTCCAGCCTGTTAGTCAGTATTGGTATTTATGCTTAATGAAGTATTCATTGTGTTACCTTGTCCTTTTGAGAGGACTCTTGAGCATGACTGCACAGCATGCAATTCTATCTCTAACTGTGAAGCACCATGTTTACGTTGTTTCATGCACATTTTCTTTGACATGATTAGGCTTTGCAGGTCTTGAAGTACAGTTTCTTGGATGCCATTTGAATGTTTTTGCCTTTTTTCATGTGGAATGAATGCATGTTGACAACCAACTGTTCATATTTATAACTATTGCCTTTTGTTTCCTCTTGCCAGACATCAATTGCTCTTGGCTGTGGATGTGCAAAGTTTCACAATGAGGCATGATTTAAAGTTCTGCTTATTTTTTGGCTATTGCTAAAGAATTTGGAAATGATTATGATACATATATCAATCCAGTGTGTGTCCCAGCTGGATGCCCATTCCCTGACATTGCAGCTGCCAGGCACTGTTGGTGATTTCATTGAAGACAGCATTTATGATCAGTGTGCATGTGCAATCCTCTTACATAGACCTTGCCCTGGCCTTGGAACAGAATTGGAAGTAACTCTCATAATGGTCTACTTTTAGTAGTATGGTCAGACCCTGGGCATTCAATTGTTGAACACAGTGCATTCTCATACCAAGGAAACTCAAATATTGAATGTAAATTCCTGTATTTACCCAGTTGCCTTGTTTGCATTTTTATTCAGCAGGTACTCATGATTGCTAATGTATTCAATCATTGAATTCCAAGAACCGAACAATGAAACTTCAGTGGAGCTTGTCTCAAGTGGTTGGATATCTGAGGATGGAAAGCAATGCTCATGGCCTAGTCAGAGTTACCTTAAAATAGAGAAGATGGTGAGAGCACTGCATCCAAGGAGTCCAGACTGGCCTCAGTATCCTGTGATGAAAATCCTTGCACAAACAGGTAAGACTTCCTCATTTTGGTTTTTTTCTTTGTAAAAGGCAAGGATATTGACATTTTCAGTCGGTATTGAGAGTCTGGAATTTTTTCTTCCTTCCACACAGATGATTACTTTCATGGAAGGGAAAAGCTGAGAAAAGCCGCATTCACTTCTGATTTAGATACCACAGATGTTGAAAAGAGGAAGGAGAACAGAAGAAAAGCTGCTCAAATAAGATCATACTTTGCATTAGATGAAGATGGCTGTCAACTTCCTCCAACAAAGACATTGAAGCGCAATGCTGGAACTGTCCCAGAAGAACCCAGTGAGCATCCTGTTGCCATAATATTCCTTTCTATTGTCAAGTTATTCATACATAGAGAAAAGAAATTTCAGAAAGTCCTGATTGAATCATATCTGTTCATCTTATATGACTTCCAATTCAACAGAGCCTAATTCTTCCAACACATTAAGTTCATTTCAAGGTCAATATTCAGGAGACTTGAAAATATTCCTGAAAGGTGTTATATTGATGCAGCTTTATATATCCTATCCATGATACATTCAAAGGCTCTCAGAACTCACTGGACAAATGCAGGTTTTCTCTCAAGATATTTTTTCTTATCTGTTTCACATGTGGTAGTTGCTGGATGTCGACAGTTGACTGAACTTTACCTCTCTCCTTAGGAAGCTCACAATCCACATTGAGATTCTCAGATCTTACTAGAAAAGTTCCACCTTCCTCTCAACCTGTCTCATCTAATCTCCAAGAAGTCCAGCAAGGAGGAAGTGAGTACAGCAATTCATGATTAGTCTAGGTCTATGTCTTGTACTAGAATGGGTGACAAGTGACCATGTATTTTCATGTAATATTGTTGCTGATTGTTGACATGTGCACTGAAATGGACACAATTTCTTAGGCAGCTCAAAATCTGCATCAAGATTCTCAGGTCTTGTTAGAGAACCAAAGGCCTCCCCTCGAAATGTCCTTTCCAATCTGCAAAATGCCCAGCAAAATGAAAGTAAGTATATCTATATCATATGCAGCAGGTTCTGCATGTTAAATATTGACTGTATTGTTATATACATGTTTCTTAGGAATGGGGACTTGTAGCCCACAATCTATCTCTGAAAATGTCCCTTTGGATGCTGATAGTTGATTCAACTTTTCCTTTTTTTCTTAGGAAGCCCACACTCTACATCAAGATTCTCAAATCTCACCAGACGATTTTCAGCCTTCTCTCAACCTGTCTCATCTTATCTCCAAGAAGTCCAGCAAGGAGGAAGTGAGTACAGCAATTCATGATTGGTCTAGGTCTATGTCTTGTTCTAGAATGGGTTGCAAATGTTTATGTGACCATGTATTTGCATTTGCTATTTCATTTGCTATCCTCATAAATTCCTGACATGTGCATTGAAATGGACAAAATTTCTTAGGCAGCTCAAAATCTACATCGAGATTCTCAGGTCATGTCAGAGAACATCAGGCCTCCTCTCAAAATGTTCTTTCCAATCTGCAAAATGCCCAGCAAAATGAAAGTAAGTATATCTATGTCATATGCAGCAGGTGCAGCATGTTAAATATTGACTGTATTGTTATATACATGTTTCTTAGGCATGGGGACTTGCAACTCACAATCCTCAGAAAATTTCCCTTTGGGTCTGCAGAATGTTCAGCAAGAAGAAAGTAAGTATATCTATTTCATGCAAGGTATCACGTTAAATGGTTTAAGTCAAATTATCAGAACCAAAAATGTTGAACTTCATGGAGATACTGAAGACGCTTCTTGGTGTCACCATGAAATGAGGTATCATTTTAAGTACTGACTCTTGAGTGAGGTAGACAAGTTTATTTATTTTCCAGATCAATAGGCTCTTTTTTTTTCACTCTACAAAAGAGATAGTCCCTCATTCTTATGGGCATCCATATCAGTGAGGCATTAAAGCACATAATTTTTGCAAATTGTAATGAAAGCCCTGTGAAACCATTTATATATTGTATTGCTGAATTTGTTTGATAGGGTGCTGTGTTTACCATTGTAACAGCCATTAAATGAGTTAGTTACTTTAAATCAGTTTCAGTCAATATGGCTACTTTGAGAGTCCTTGTCACGATCGAGCAAGATGTGAAGTTGTTGAGGAAAGAAGTTCAGCTGATCAAAACTCTCATCAGCAACATGCCAAATATGAAGACATCAACTGGAGTTATCCCTGAGACCTTCCCTGTCTTGCCTCTTCATTCAAGTGAAGCATTGGATGAGTTATGCCACATGATTGCAGACACAAAAGGAAATGCTTTTGAAAAACTGGTAGGGTTTACAAAATTTAATCAATATTTCATTGAGTTTTTCACATCATGTATCATCATTTCAGGTTATAAGGGAGCACTTCAATTTTCACTTCATTGAAGAATTAACAAACTATAAGGAAATAAATTGTTTAACATGTTATTTCGGCTGTGGAACATTTCAGTCTCAAACCATGGTGTATTTTGAAATTGTGAACATTTGCATGTCATCAACAGGTTTCCTACTTGCAAGGAATTGGAGGCAGCTCTGTGGGAGAGACAACACGCTGCATCCTGAAGGTTCTCATCTGTGATGAGGTTGGGAACCTTTTCAGCCTAGAAGGCGGGAAGGGAAAGCTGAGGTTTGACATCCTTCCAGTGTACAATGCCATTTTGAGTGAGTATAACTCCTTGTGTATTCTTGATCTCAGTTTTGCTTTTCCCATTGAAATATTTCTTTGGGTGGGAGGGATTTCATGCAAGGACCATTTTTGAGAGGACACACTGGATGAACTCATTATTTTTTTCCCTAGATCTTTGTAATTTCAGTAATTTCATGAGAAAAAGAAGGAAAATGATTATATCTTCATAGAAGCTTGTTATCACATCATGAGACTTCAGTTTGACCTGGAGGGAAATAGCTGAGCAATAGAACTACTAGATCTTTGTAATTTCAGTAATTTCATGAGAAAAAGAAGGAAAATGATTATATCTTCATAGAAGCATGTTATCACATCATGAGACTTCAGTTTGACCTGGAGGGAAATAGCTGAGCAATAGAACTACTGAATAATGTTCTTCATTAATTAATCATAAGGCATTCTTCATATTGACTCATATGCTGATATTCATTGTTTCTTATTTTGAAAGAAAATTACAGAACTTTGTCCTGAGGGTATAGCAGTGAAAGTTCATGGCTGGTTCACTTAATTCAATATCATGAAGGCATAACACCATGTATGAAATCACGCATACCTAGTAAGATAGACTGGAGATCCTTTTGCTCCTTATAATACGCCATGGTTTGAGACTGAAATGTTCCACAGCTGAAATAACATGTTAAACAATTTATTTCCTTATAGTTTCATGTATGTAAGTCACAAGGTTTCATGTAACGCCATATTGAGGAACGTGACATGGATCTGGGAAGTCATTGAATTTGTGCATTGATATATGAAAATGATTTTAAAATATGAACTCTCCCTGATAAGAATAAAGCAGATATTACTGCATGGTTGTAAACCAATACAATATCAGCAGACCAGAATTTAAAGCTAGACTGCAAGCCATATGCTCTCAGTGAGTTTCATATTTTTGGGTATTGTTTAGCACTAGTAGCAAAATCATGTGGACCTCTTTACAAGTGATTCATAAATGCTTTAAAATCTTCCATACACTTAATATGGTGGGGTGGCATGGCATAGAGGAGTTAAAGCTCATATTGCAATGTACTTGTTATGAATTTAAGTACTTTGTATTAAGTCTTATAGCTATGATCATGTAACTTCCAGGTGCTGTACAGAGAAACAAGACCCTACATGATGTCACTCAAAAGGAGATCAGGAAGGCAATGAGTCAATGGTTGACTCATCGAGGGGAGGAAATGAAGAAGAAGGAGGCCAGGGGGATGATTGCCATAGATATGCCTATTGAAAGTGAAAGTGACAGTGACAGTGAAGATGTATGGCCACTTTCCATTCACAATAAATAAATAGGACGATGAATCTCCATTCAATTCCTGCTTTGCTCTCTTTATATGAAACATATCAATTTGTTATCAAAGTAAACAGATGGTTCATAGATTTCCTTGGGCAGCGAAGTGTGACATATTATAAATAAATAGGACGATGAATCTCCATTCAATTCCTGCTTTGCTCTCTTTATATGAAACATATCAATTTGTTATCAAAGTAAACTGATGGTTCATAGATTTCATTGGGCAGCGAAGTGTGACATATTGAAGGCAATTTCCATTTGCTTCCAGGGCTTTACCTGGATAACACTGAATTGCATAATTAATAAACAATTCACATACATCCTGAGATGATAAAGCAAGAGAGACCTTCCAGAGCCATTGATATCCACCAAAAGAATGTTTAAATTACGTAAGGACCCATTGGAATTTAGAAAGAGAACCAGGTGCATCTGTATTGAGGATCCGCTATACCTGCAAGAAAAATTTACAAGTACATCCGTGGAATATCCACCGAACCTACTCGGAGGAATCTCAGGAGGATGTCCAGCGGATGATCTAGAGCCGTTGCATTTGGATATCCGCGTCACGTACCGAGCGGATGTCCCACGTACGTCTGAACGTCCGGCGCGGATATTCTGCGATCGTACGGAGGATATCTAATGCTACCTGGGCAGGATCTGGATCACAACGCACATGTGCCTACGACCCAGGCTTTGGGCGCGGCGCCGTGTGAACAACCAGAGCTGTCAGTTCCCTACCAACCTTCGTGGCGGATGGATCCAACCACGCACAGCTTTCCATCCTCCCATCATCGTTTCATGGGCACCGTTTGTCTATTTTTACAAAATAAAAACGAGACATGAGGTTTTTGATGGTCGAAGACCAGAGAGAGATGGCATTTTGTTCAATTACGTGACAAAATGAGGGTTTCCTTAACTGAAAGGAGGCCCACTACTGGACTGAACAACTTGTTTTGCATACGAAATTGTCAGACTTCTTGAAGTTAGTCACTATATGGGCAGCCGTCACCAGAGCTTAGTTCCAAGTAGCAAGGGTGGTGAAAGCGTGGAATGCATTAGGGTGCCCGCACACCAGGTCAGCTTAGTCTAGTTTAGTCTAGTATAGTCACGACAAGTCCGTTGTAAACGTTTAGAGCTCCATAGCTCAACATACAAAGACTGATTTCTCCTTCCCACCGCATCAATTTAGACAAGTGACTAGACTTATTAGGTATTTTGACTTTTGGTTTTGACTGGGCTAATCATGACTAGACTGAACTAAACGAAAATAGGCTGATCCGGTGTGCGGGCACCCTAATGCATTCCACACTTTCACTACCCATACTACTTGGAAGCTCTCCTTGACCGAACTCAGACGAAAAAGTGTTTCACTCAGTTATATGGCTACAGAGAAAAATGTAAAATGTAAAATGTAAAATGAAAAATGAATGTTCTTTCTGCAATCGTAACACATCTCGACTCTAAGTGTAAGAGAAGGGAGTTAGGTACGCATCCGTTGCAAAACTGGTCACAGGATCTTTGATGAAGGTTTGGCTTTGCTGAATGGTAACTACAGAAGTCGTCCACAGTCGTTTATCCATTTCAACGACATTCCAATCGGAAAGGCTGGAAGCGACTGGTACATCATGACTCAGGCGACGCGTAACAGCTTGGGAGACAAAAGCCGGTAATCAATGCCGAGTTATCTCTTCTATACTTGGATGTTACCTGTCTACTTATGTGGGTACAGGTATGTTTCTTCTGTCAAAACGTGATTTGATTTCCGTTTGCCATCTTGTATATCGCCTTCAATGCCACCTTTTCATGATTCACTCCTATCAACAGTACTTTATTTAGATTCTGTAGAGGAAAATGATTCTTTAATATGTGAATCATGTACAATTTTTCTTTGTCCACTTTTCAAACTGCTAGTTGACACCATGCTTCAGAAGTCATGTGGCAACCATTTGGTGATAGGAGTATGGAAACGGCTTATTTTTCAGAAAATAAGTTCTTCAAACAAGCTGCAAAACGTTTTAGAAACAGCCAAGAGATGTTTGAACATGTTTCATAATATTTCGAAGCTGTTGAGTAAACACGACAGTAGCAATGCCAAGAGTAGGATAATACATATATAATAACATTAGAATACGAATCGCGTATACGCGACAGTAGCACTGGTGACACTTCTCACTCTGATGCATTAATGTGGCTACAGTAATTGAAGGGTAAAGAGTCTAGATCTCATCCAAGATTTCCAATCCAGGACATTTCCTTAGCATTTGCCTTCATTTAGTTTCATGTTCTTCCTGGTAAATCAGCCATAACTGCTTTTCGTGGAATATGGATGAGTTTTTATCTACTGTGAGATAGGACTCATGGTGTTGGTATTGTATATGTCAACTTGAACCACGCCTGTTTCCTTAGTGTGATTGTGAGCACAAGAGCCCAGAGCAGGGTCAGGTAGTGATTCAAGGAGGGGCTTCCTTTTCTTCCGGATTCACTTCGCTTCATATCCTTAGTAGTCATGCAAGTATTAGACATACTTTTACACTGTCAATCTCATTCATTTGTACTCTTGTTATTCCTTGGCATAGAAGTCATTCCAGGCTCCGTCAAGGTGAAGTCTGTATTGCGTTATTCGGGCTGGGGGTAGAAATAATGACCTACTGGGTTTCACTTATAAAATAGGAACATTTATAGGGATTTTAGCTGGCCTAGATGATTTACACTCATGCTGTCTACAAGTAGCTCCTAATGCAGTAATAAAGAAATAATTCGTAAGAATGAGCAACCTGAACAGAAAGAAAACGGAAGTCTTCGAGGTTTTGCGATATTTGATGTCAATTTTTGCTCTCCTCACGTTGATTGCAATGAAGTTCTGGAGTATTGCACATTTGATACTTGATTTCTTGCTTCAATTGTCGGAGATTGCATGGTTTCTGCCAGCAAAAATTCTCACAGTTTCGAGAAAATAATACAATACTGTTCAGATGGTATGGGAGAGGTTCTTGAGAAACTCGAAAGAGAATGCCATTATATTAGGCTCATTTTGCAACAGGTTCATAAAACACTTAACACATCATTATTTACTGTTCAATGGCAAACGATTTGATAAGGTTTTCTTTTGCCTACCCATAAGTTTCCATCAATATGCTCCCTACAGCCGGAAGAGTGCCTTATGAGTGATGGATCACAGAGGTGCATTGACGAAAATGAAGTGCCATATCAAAGGGGAGGAGTTAATTGATTTTGACCGCTTCCTCGATAAACTCGTTTTGAAGAACTTGATTCCGCCAGCGGAAGAAAAGGAATTTAGAATCAAGAAGCCATTCCGAGACCAGATTGAGGACCTTTTCACCTATCTTTCAACGAGAAACCCCAAGGAGACATATTTTGTTCTTCGCACAGTTCTGGAAGAAATGAATAGAGGTGACATTGTGATCAAGCTTTTTGGTGAGGAATTTTCTTTTATATGAAATGAACTTTCTTTCATATTGGAGAACAAGATCTTATTCTCACTTGCATGCCTCGGATTTGGCTTCCTAGTTCCTCGAGCGGATCTTGAATCGTGAACAGATCTTCACAACTCAAGATCTGTTCCATTCTAATGTAACACCCCTTACGAAAAAATCCTGTAGGGTCCTGTAAGAGCCATGAAGGATTTTTGCAAGTGACAGGGGCGAAGAAATGCTGAACAGAAACAATAGCTGTGTAACATGTGTATTTTCACTGTAATTAAAAAAAAGTTGCTCATCATTGTGTTCTGAAAACCGAGTTTTAAGGATAGCACATTCCTGTATAAAATTTCATCTCGGAATCGAAAAGACTTCTCTGTAAGGAATCATTGACACCCGCAGGACGGGTACGTCACCATGATAGAGATAGTTATCAGCGCCAACATGGCGCTGAGATAAGTTTCCTCAGCTTGACTTCATTATCCTCCGATGTCCTCATATGTAGCAGTATCTCTCTGCAAATACACTGGTCAACATTTGAAGTAGATCACTATTATTATCCTTATTTACTTTCTTCCATGTAAGCTATGAGTCTAACTCCTATTGAAATCTTAGCCCGATCTTCTTAGGCGTATTATGAAACACTGTTTTGGCCCTTGCCTTAAAGGGATAAGGGAAACTTTCGCAAAATCTGTTCACCTTGAATAATGAAGGACACTCATAGTTAGCATTTTGACTTATCCAGTGTGTGTATTCAGTGTCCTTGTTTTGCCCATTGCTCAGAACTTCGTGTCAGTGCTTAGGGATGTCTCTCCAGCGCCTAAATGTTGAGCAGTTGGGTGGTGCTGTGGGTTTACTAGAAACGGGCCTATCACAAAGAAGAGTTGTTTATGCTTTAAATGTGTCGCAGAGTGTTGTGTCGAGAGCTTGGAACCGCTACCTAGAGACGGGTACTGTACAGTTCAGACATGATGGAGGCAGACAAAGAAGAACTACCCCAGCTCAAGACCGATACTTGATTTTGACAGCCAACCGAGACCGATCTACCACGGCAAGATCTTTACAAGGACAGTTTTACAGAGCAACGGGGTTGCAAGTATCGACCCAAACCATTCGTAGNAAGACCGATACTTGATTTTGACAGCCAACCGAGACCGATCTACCACGGCAAGGTCTTTACGAGGACAGTTTTACAGAGCAACGGGGTTGCAAGTATCGACCCAAACCATTCGTAGAAGACTTTACGAAGGTGGTCTCAGGTCAAGAAGACCTGCCCGTCATCCGTTTAATGTGAGCCAGAGAACACTTGAATTGGGAACTTGATCATTGGTAAAACTGCTTGTTTTGTGATGAGTCAAAGTTTGTTCTTCGGTATGACAGTGGACGCTATCGAGTCTGGAGAGAGCAAGGTATGCGATATAATCCTGCTCTTATGGTCCCATGACACATGCATGGTGGAGGCTCAGTAACAGTCTTGGGTGGCGTTTGGTTTGATGGCCGCACAGAGCTAGTAGTGTTCATAAATGTGACTCAGCGATATTTGAATGATATTCTTCGTCCTATTGTGGCACCGTTTGCTGGAGGAGTAGGTCCACATTTTTTGCTAGTGGATGACAACGCACATCCTCACAAAGCCAGGATAATAAACAATTTCTTGGATGAAGCGGGTTTGCATAGGATGAACCAGCCAGTACTGTCTCCTGATCTCAACCCAATCGATCATATCTGGGATTTGCTCCAAAGACGTCTCGACAACCGCCCCCACGATCCACAGTTCATAAACGACTTGACCAGAGCACTTCTTCAAGAATGGGATGCTATACCTCAGGAGGCCATCCAAAATGTAATTAGCAGCATGAGAAGACGATGTGATACTGTGATTCGGGCAAGAGGGGGTCCGACAAGGTATTAAGATTGCAATATTTCTTGAAACTCTCCGTGCAACCAAGAAAATAAAGTGGACGGCTGATGTGCCTCGATGACAGGAGTTGGAAAAAGTTATTCTTTTTGTAACCTAAAAGGTTAAACTGAGTAATTATTTTTGTGTTTTTATCTCTAAAGAATATTCTGTAATAAATATTTGCAAAAAACTCAGCATTTGCAAAAAGTTTCCTTAGCACAATAAACTCATGACCTACCCAAGTGATCCACTTCAATTGTTGAGCAGTGTATTTACTTTGAGTGCTATATTTGCAACTTTAAAATATATGCATTACTGAAAGCTTGAAAAATCTTACGAAAAATCCAAACATGTGAAATACCCTAAGTCCACCGGAGGATTTGGATGAATCCACATGTGGATCACATGTGGATTAAGAGGATCCATATAGAGTCCACATGGAGATATTCTTATGTCCACATTATTCCCCATGTGGACTTGTCCACATCAGTCCACAACAGTCCACGTTAAGTTCACACTATTCCACATGATTAACTGTCAGTCCACATGTGGATCACTCGGAGGATTTGGATAGTCCCCCGGTGGACTACAGGGGGATTTTTCGTACGGGTTTTTTATTCAGGTTTTTCGATATCACTCGAAAGAACGGGTTGGAGCAAACGCGTTCTAGAAGTGCGACGTGTGAAAATCTCACGTTAATACCAAAAGTAAATATCGCTATTAAAAATAAAGGAGCTAAAGGAGGAATCGAATAAGTCCATTCC
>CAJPEV010005417.1:0-12674 GCA_905338385.1 Darwinula stevensoni
TTATTAGAGACAGCCTGCAGGTATGGGGCAAGGCTAAAGGAAGATAAAAAAGAGAAGGGACAGCGAAGGATCCTATCCTAGAAATTTGTCAGGCAGCCTGCGTCATCAGGGGCCGTTCTCGGCTTGCGTCTACCAGGCATTTCAGCTGTGAGGCTGGTCGAGCTAATCGATTGTTTAATTGTGGCACTGGCAGATGGACTTAAGCTGGGATTGCTTCTGGGGCATTAAGTACTACCTCTACTATTTACCTCTACAGCCGTAGCACCTGATGGCAGAAACTCTGGATAGGGTTTGTAAGTCAGACTTGTGGCCTCAACCCCCTGACGACACAGGCTGCCTGACAAATTTCTAGGCTAGGATACTTCGCTGTCCCTTCTCTTTTTTACTTCCTTTAGCCTTGCCCCATACCTGCAGGCTGTCTCTAATAATTCGGACTCTCATCTCTAAGTCCTGCACTTCTGGGTCCAAAGGTTGGGCATTTTCTGTTGCCCTTGGGTAGTTTCAAACAATTTCAGCACCACGTAACTTCTCTTTCTCATTATATATATATATACAGTATATAAAATGTTTGAAGTAGCAATTTAATCAAATTTGCATATTTTTATAAGTTCTGAATTTGCTTAGAGGGAAAGTTTAAGAGCTGAATAGGAATAGGTATAACTTAATGTAGACAGACAGCTTTGCATAAACATAATCAAAGGTTCATATTATTTTGCATTAATGAGGGTTTGAATGGTTACTTTCTAGTTCTCCAGTTTTTGCACCAAATCCTAGTGCTACATTCTGGGTCCTGTTTCCACTGTTTGATGATGTGTGTATGCAAACATAGGTGGAAGAGGCAGCGATAGAGGAGCTCTCTGAGATGTATGGTGTTGGGTGGAATGCAGAGGAACACATCACAGTGACCAGATGGCAAGGAGAGCCAGGTTTCTCTTCCTTCTCTCCTTCTTCTCCATCCTGGATCAACTCCTGATCTCATTAACCTCTGTGCTCCCCTCCCTCTTTATCTTGAGATTCATCCCTCGTGCTGAGAAATACATGCACATTTTGGCTCTTTCTTGTCTTCCAAATATCTTATTCAAATATTGGTGATGTTCAGAATTGCAAGTTTGATGTTTGTCAGTAAATGTCTTCAAATTACTTGAGTGATATGCTCATTTGTGGTAACTCAACTATGGCAGTGTGTCCCATCCTCACTGCAAGGGTGCAACCTTAGCCAATGACCTATCAGCCAACCTGATCCTTAACATGTTCGCTGCCAATGATGCTCATTTCTATGGAAATGATAACTATGAGGTGCATCATCGGCAGCGAACATGTTAAACCATAAGTAAGTAAAACAAATCTGTGTACACTGAAAATTTTCTATCATTTGCTAATACAAGGAGGGGGGTGACTGAAAAGTTTTTAGACTCTCAAGAATATCACACTTGAAAATGATGTTGGGAGCACTTCCAACATATCAATATAATCACCCTTAACTTCTTCCATCACTCCACCAGGTTCTCAATTCTAGCAGCAAATCATTCTTAACCTTTTACCCACTGCTTACAGCTGATACAAGGACAGTTTTTGACCCATATCTGTTTCCATGAAATACAATTTTAATTAATGGAAATTTTATTTAATGTTGCACTAGTCACTTTTCCAAAATCTGCATTTTTATGGTACTAAGAGATGAACTTGGAAGAATGATTAAACTCTCTACTCCTCACAATATAAAAAAAACTCTCAATGGACATCTCATTCAAGTATGTGCCTTGTCAGAAACATGAAAAAATGGAATAATGGGAACCAGGGAAAAATCATATTTCAATTTGCAGATGTTGGAATCAAAGTAAAAAATGCAACCAAACTTTTACATAGATCATTGCCAAAATATACACATACTTCATCATGTCACTAGGATTCCTATGGGACAAAGTTTGGATAAAATGTTTAAAGAGAAAAAATGGAAAGTTCACAGGTGCAAAAACCACACAAACTCGAAAATTCAAAGTAACAACATAAGTCATACATTTTCAGAATAAGCTTCGTGAGAGCTTTCACTTGATACTAGTTTCAAGTTTTTATCTTGCTTTAAACAGCAAATACGAGCTAAAAGGTGAAAATGGTAAAATTATAAAGTCAAACTTAATTTGCCATTGTTTGAAACAAAGTAGTTAAAATGTACGTATATTCTTTTTTATTGGCTACAATTGCAATGCTTGAAAAGCTCATTGTGTTATTGAGTTTGCAACTGTTTAAAACTTCAATGCAAAATCTGGAAAGTTCTCAATGTTTTGAAAATTCATAACTTCTTTGTGGCAGACAACAAAATTTATCATCAGTGAAATTTGATTCAGCTTTGTTTACGGCTTTGTTTCAGTGGGCTTATTTAAGCCCACTAACACTAATAACTTTATTGCCAAAGTTTGCCATTAGCCTCATGGGGTCACTTTTTCCCAGGGGCTTATTTTAGGGCAGAATATCTCCAGAACAATTAGATTGCCAAAATTTTGGGGCTTTTTGTAACTCATGGAGTTCATCATGCATTAGTTTTCTTGAGCAAATCCCTTTGAACACACAATGAAAGTTCCTGAAATCTGACCAGTGAGCTGGAATGCCTCATATGGGATGGGGGGGGGAAGTGAACATTTACTGCATTCATCACCCCTTCATTTTTACAGTTCTTTAACTTTCACAGATCAACTTTAATCCAAGCTTGGTTCATCACAGCAATTGAAAATGAAAAAAAAAGCAACCATGAGTGAATAGAGCCAATAAGAATTCTAAAGAATAATTTATTTCTCAAATGATAGAATCACAGTCAAAGAGTTCAACCTATCTACTTCCAGTAAAGCTTTGAAAATGGACAAGAATTCCTATGTACTTTACATATGCTGAACTCGCTTTGAAAGCTTGGTACTACTTCCAATAAACCAAGAGCAATGTCAGTCACTCAGACAAGCAATTGTAGAAGAAGGTCTCTCTGTTTAAAAAATTTCAACTCACTGGTAAGGACATTTAAACTCAAAGATGACAGCAGCTATGTCATGAGTGTCATCATCATTGCAAATGAGAAGGCCTTCTGGGAAGTCTGATGGCATAAAGAGCAAAATTCTTTAAAAGGATGCACGAGTGAATTTTTTTTTACAGTTCCTTGACACGAAAAAGAGTTGCTGACAATATACAGGAATACACTACCCATACTTTGGAAGCAATTTCCAAGGTGAGCTGCCATGTTATGTGGCACAAATGGACAACCTTGCAAAAGCAGTTAAAATTGTCATCCTTTCCAATCTGTCACCTGCATTGATTGGGATTTGAACCATGTAGGCCATCAGGTCATTGAAAAATCCCCATTGCTCACTCCTCACTGATGACAATACAGCCTTTCTCCAGCAAGAATAAGGTTTCCTTCATTCTTC
Organism: Darwinula stevensoni; assembly: GCA_905338385.1. Lineage (NCBI taxonomy): Eukaryota > Metazoa > Arthropoda > Ostracoda > Podocopida > Darwinulidae > Darwinula > Darwinula stevensoni. Next base: position 3,411 of record CAJPEV010005417.1, read on the forward strand.
TCCTGGTCACCATCACCAAATTCTTTATCAGCACAAAAGAAAAGTATCACTGTAGGAGTTCCTAGCTGGAATATGGAGTGCACTGTCAGACAAAGGGATTATGTATTGTTATATAACAAAAAAAATTTTCTCAACAGTATGACATGCACTAGATGATACTACACATGTTCCAATATTAGTGTGAAGAAATTGATAAGTGAAATATCCTTCAAGCAGTGAGAAGGGATGCAATTCATTTGTTCAGCTAAAATACCAGAGACATTCTGGTACAATATAATGTTCAAGTCAGGACAGCTAAGAAGGCCTCAATCCACCACACACAAGTCAGCTATGGACATTTATAACTTCAACTATTATTTCTTTAAAAACAGAAGTTTGTAAACTGACAATGCAGTACTTAGGACTAGGCTCTTCCCTCTCAATCCCCAATGGCTAGTACCACATGTATCAGTTAGATCAGGGAGAATTAGTTTGGAGCCATAACCTTCCCAAAAAACATTGTCAGGATTCTGGCTGAACATGTACTATCACAAGAGGTGATGGTGGCTAGAGATGGGGTCATTTTCCCAATTACAGAGTTGTAAGGTGACCCACAGGATATAGGAACTAGTCTTTGGGGAGGAAGCACTTATGCCTCATATTCCCTATTTGACTCCTTCCTGCCACTACTAGTCTAATACTGGAAATTACACATTAACAATACCCGAAGAGGTGTGACAGAAGTTATATGCGCCAAAGAGCATCATGCGAGCAAATGGAATCAATATAGTGGGAGTAACAGAGTCACAGGCACATGTGACAGCTGTAAACAGTCAACTCTTATTATATGAAGTTGATGAAGTCACTAGAATTATTTCACTAAATCAGGTTTTCATTGTATCAGGAGAGGGCCATACAACCCCATTAAGAGGAATGAATCCCTTTTTTATGCCTGTGTACACATGATTTCATCATCTTGTGGGTATTTTATGAAGGTCCAAAAGCTTAAAACATTTCAAGTGTGACAGTAATCTAATCCATTAGCTACCACTTATCCCACAGGTGGGTCACATGGTCTCTTGCTTAAAGTATTGGAAAAATGCATTAGCAGCTAGCATTTTAAAGGTGAAACCCACCTCTGTGTATAGAGCCATACACTTCCCAAAATCTTGCATAATAAAACTTGCACAGGATGAATGGGGCAAAGGGGTCTGATACATCCCTATGATTATGAGCTGAAGTGCCTCATTCACTTGCATTCACATTCTCCCTGACATAATCTACAATTGCCAAATCCTTCTCATAAGTCATGTGAATGAAGCACTGAGGAGAAAGGTTGAATGGAGATAAGAACTGACCCATCTGTATTGCTGAGACAAATTTTTTCATCCAGTCTTGATGGGGAAAAAATTCATTACATCCTGTGTCCTTTCTGTCTGGGCACATAAATTATTTCAGTATACTTGAAACTTTGGTTTAATCAACTTCATAATATCCAAATATTTTATCATGGGTATTCATAGACATTCAACTGGCCAAAGCCAAGGATTTCAATATAACTGTTTTATTTTGCATTCATGTTTGTTTTACTGAGAGTCAAGTGTACCAGCTTTTCTGGGTAAAAATGGATTGACTACATTTGAATGCAGGATCTCCAAACCCATTGACATTGATTATCCTGGCAGTGAGACAATTCTGTTGCTCTCAATGTCGTGTTATAGGAAAACCAACGAAACTTGAACAATTTTTTGGTCTAATTATCACATCCTATGGTTCTCAGAGCCCATAATGGCCAGTCCAGTGGGGGCAATCACATTGTTTCACCCCTCTCTGAAACCACCTGTTTTCAAGGGTCAAGTCATGGTAGGAATAAATCTTCAGTGACAAAAAACAGGTGTATGGGCCCCCCTGAAATGTGACACTATGTAATTGTGGATGTTGCAACTTGACTTGAATGACTCTGCTCTGAGTTGCAACTACTGGAAGATGAGTTCAATCACCAGAGTGCAAGTTCAACAAGTAGCCAATACCTTTAGTGAGTCAAGTTTCACATTCCTGAAGTGTTCTAGCTTCATTGGTTCCCCCTATGTCAAGCAAAGGTATATGAAATATGGACTTAAATGTAAGACTCACCAATTCCACTTCATTAAATGGTTGATGGGCACTCAACATATGAGAATTTCTCTTCTGCTCTATGTGAAAACCTGCCAAGAATTGAGAGAGGAGCTCTGAATCTTTCAATAATAAAAATTAATATGGATAGCAGAAAAGAGGAAAACCTTTGGTAGATGGGACAAGCAGTGAGGTGCTGTGTCATGGAGACAGAATGGTTTTCAAAACCCCAGTGATGAACTGGATCAAAGGAGCAGCTGAATCTCCAGCTCTGCAATGCAATAAGTAACGCACATGCCACTAAAATGACAAAGGTTCTACACTCAACTATGCACATGATGCTGTAGGCATAACTCATGAACAATACATGTTACTTCGAGGTGGGCTCTTTCCTGAAAGACGTTTGGAATCATTAGTTGGGCACATTAGGGTAAAACCACCAATGTTCTGACAGTTAAGCCAGGATGGGATTGTACTTGCTCATCACGCCTCAATGGTACAACCCAGACACTTCATTTTTTTGCACCCAACAACACAATATGAGTAGGTATGAGTTTGATAAAGATGATGACCATCAAAGCCTTATAGCTTCCAAAAACTCCTATTACTTGTGTGTCCGAACTTGGATGCAAAAAAATGAAGTTCAAACACAATGTAGTTAGGATGCACCAGAAGTAAGGTAGAAATCTGCTCATGACATGGGTATCCCCTTGTTCCCTTCCCTAGTTTCCTGTGGAATAAGAATTGATCACAGTATTAACAATACAGTGTAGGAAGTGTTAAGTAAGGTTGCCTCCATACATTTTCTTGAATTTCTCCAATTCATGACATGACATTCATTTCTGCCCGATTTTTCAAAAAAGTTCACAATGATTGTGGCCACTGCAAGTCTTTTGCTTAGTAAAATGGTCAACTTGGGTTAAAAAGAACTCTCTCTGATGTCAATCTCGTGAATTCATATTTATTAACGATAAACATTAGAGTGTCTGAACTTAGGTGGCTCTACCCTATAACAAAGTATCAATGCCCTCAGTCATCTGAACATATTAGGCCAAGAAAGAACTAGAGTACTATCCCATGCACAAACAAGTTTTTCAACTGATCCACTGGTCAACACACTTTACAACCAAATGTCACAACTTAAATGCTAGGCCAAAAGAAAGTAATATTCAATTCTGATTCTGTTCTCAAGTTCCCCAGGTGAGGGCTGGTCATACAGTGAACAAACCTGTCAACCAATCCTATCACCAGTTCTAGAGGCCTCCACTAAGGTGAAGCCTATTCAGCCATTGATGCTATCCATTTAATGCCTTCTTGGCTGCCCAGCAAGCTCAAGGATGATGCAATAGAGTAGCTGAGGAGAAAACAGGAACTTTGTCAGGACAGATTTTACATTCATTTCAGCAATAGAGGTGATATATTGAAAAAGTTTTTTACATATTAGCTTTTAGGGGAAATACATGGACAGCAAGAGAAATTAAAAATTGGGTTGCCATGGCAACTGAGGACAAGCAGAACTAAAAAATAAAGTGACAAGCTGACCATGTCTGCCACTTCTCAAAGGTCATAAGAATTGCATTAAATTTTATTTACTTGAGTATCTGAACATGTTGCTTTTCCAAACACCCCTTGGTATTGGTTAGCTCAGAATTGATGCTCCACTGCATTGAATAGGTTAAATATCTAATTATCTACTGACCCAGGGTCTGTGTTAACATATGCTCGCACTGTATGTTGGTATGTAAATAAAATTTTTAAAAATGAAGGTAGTCACAAGAGGTGATCAAGAGAATCCTTTCTGAACCACAGCTGAAAACAGGATGACCCCCTAAGAATAAGTCATGGGAAAACCTATGTTACAAAATATACCCACGTGAAAATTCCATATATGACTGGGTGTATATGGCCATGTATGATCATATACAGGGTGGGCCAAAAAAAGCAAAGCTATCATTTTTTAAGAGTTGTCAATCTCTTTGTAGGCTGTGGATTTTCATTAAAATTGGTAGGCTTATAGGGTAACACAATTGGAGTTTGTATACCAAATTTCAGCCATCTGGCTTTAAAAGTATAGGAGTTGTAATTATTTTCTGATGACCAACAACAAAATGTGCTGTCAAAAATATTGATATAACTCTGAGGCCAGGATGAAATGGAGATCTGAATTAATTGACCTTCCATCCCTGCATGATGCTACAAAGGAAGATTGGGAGGAACTGCCTCAAAGGTTTATTGACCAAGCCATTGATCTGTGGTGTCCCAGACTACAGGCTTGTGTTCAATAGAATGGAGGGCACATTGAGCACCTTTTCAGTTGAAATGTACGTCCCTAAACCAAATTGTGTGATCTCACGTTTGGTATTTGTGCATCTGTTTTTGTTCTGTTTGCTTTCTTGTTTGTTTCTGTCAGTTGTGAGAACTTTAAAGCTGAAAGAAAAAATGAACACTCTTACATTTTTGGTAATAAAATGTAAATTAAACACCAATCTCACAGTTTTTGAAATTTTTATTTGAAATTTGGCACACAAACTCTAATCGAGTCACCTTATTTGTATACCAAATGTAATCAAAATCAGTTGCATACAATCAGATTGACAGCTTACCGAAAATGATAGCTTTGTTTTTTTTGGCCCACCCTGTATTTGCCATGTACCACCATATATAGGGTGGTTAAAAAAAAAAGCTCTACCATTTCCTATGGGAGAAACACAGCTTCATAAATGCAGCAAGAAAAATTACATTGAATACCAATCAATATTTGACAGCTACAAAGTGTTGAAATGCCTGTCAGCTTTTTTTCAGCACCCCAGCACTTACATGCAATGCCCATTTAGAGGCAAAATAAAAGTGCTTAGAAGTGGATCATTCCACTTCAAGTGAGGCAATGACCTGTGCTTGACCATCTCCAAATTCAATGAACTTTTCAACTTTAACTTTTCAAGGGACAGTTGGATCCAGCTGATACTTGACAGAGAGGTTCATGAGTCTAAGAGGTTTTTTCACTTTCACAAGATGGTGCTGTATCCCGATAGAGGGCGTCGTTGACCAGGTGACTGAGGGTGTAAGGTGTAATGCTCCACATGTAAACTGTGTAACAGGACAATATATGGCTCTTGAGAATTGTTCAGAAAAAAAGAAAACAATATTTTCAACACCTCCTATATGTCCAATATCAAGAGTTTATGAATCTCATGTTTTTTACTCAAATACACAAATTGTATTTTCTCCCCTTCGAAAACAGTGGACCTTTTTTTAAATCACTCTTGGTCACCTGGTCAACAACAGTGCCCTCTATCAGGATACAGTGCCATCTCACAGAAGTGAAAAAAACCTCTTAGACTCATGAACCTCTCTGTCAAATATCAGCTGGATCCAACTGTCCCTTGAAAATTTAAAGTTAAATTCATTGAATTCGGAGATGGTCGAGCACAGGTAATCACCTCACTTGAGGTGGAATGATCCACCTTTAAGCACCTTTAATTCACCTATAAATGGGCATGGCACAACTAAGGCAGGGGTGCTGAAAAAAAGCTGACAGGCATTTCAACACCTTGTAACAGTCAAATATTGATCACCTATCCAATGTAATTTTTTTAATGCATTTATGAAAATATTCATATATTATCAATTGTATGGCATATAATATATATTATCTGTATTACAATATCAAAAGTTATGGGTTAATGGCATCATGTCTGACATGTGGTGAATATCCACAGGCAAGTCTTATGGCAGTGAGTACAGCATGATGTCAGTGGGCCAGGGGGGGGGCAGGGCAGCCAAGTGGGAGGGGGAGGGGGAGAAGCAGAAAAAAATAACACAAAAGAAATAAAAGAGCATCCTCCCAAACGGGTTTCTTGTCATTCATTCTATTCAAAAATCGAAAAGTCCCATAAAAAGAAATTTTCCCCCCTTCTCACCCTGAATTTGAGTTAACCATGAGAAAATTGTCATAGGGAGTGAAAATTTCATTTGAGATATTCAGAAATTCGAGATAAGCAAATTCGAGTTAAACTGAGCTTTTAACATGGTGTCCTACGGGGTTCCGCTGGGACCAAGCATTGAACTTCAAGATAGGCAGAATTTTGACTTATCAGGAATCGAGTTAATGAGTTTTCACTGTAGTCTGTTTGGTTTCTGGGAAGGAATGGAGATTCAAAAAGTAGCCTTAAAGTATTAATAGGTCAACTACCTTCACCCTATGCATCTATGCTTTAGATGTATTTTGAAACACATTAGAGTCTGTCGTGCAGTGGACAGCACCAGTGATGCTGTGATGCACTGGAGGAGCAGCATCCACTGCATAGCAGATGCTCCAAACTATAATGTGTTTCAAATCACAACTATCATGCATAGGGTTAATAAATCATTCTTTTTTTCACTTTATAAATGTATAAAATTTCATAGCAGTCATAGAAAAACATGAAGCAATCCGACTTGCAATGAAATAAAGAAAAATCATTCACATCACCTTGTAGGCAACTTCCCATGTAGCAGGGCGTTCAGGGCTCCTGATCCTCTGCCAAACAAGTGAGACAATGCCCTTCTCCTCAAGCAGCGAACGACACACCTCCCGCATATCCCGACATGTCAGAGCCATATTGTTCAAGCTGCACAACAATCCAAAAAGTATTCATTACTTTCCTCTCATCCATGACAAGGAAAACTTGAAAACACACCTGATGCCATCCAGAAATGAGCAAATGTGAACCAGCATTTCAAAAGGCAGCATGAGAATGTTTAAACCCTGGACTGGTTCCAAATTTTTTTCTCCAGCTACAGTCTCCCTTCGAACTGCAACAGCAAAACTCTCTTGCAAGTCATCATAATGCAACTCCCATCTGGGATCATGAGGATGGAACCGACGAAGACAGAAGCGACATCCATATTGCCACATGGGGCAACGTGTTTCCAACCACCCATTCAGATTTGCCTGAATATCAGCATGCACATTCTTGTAATGCCAGGGGAAGTCTGAGCGTCGAACTTCCTGGGCACAAAGGAACGTATACATGGACTTGGATTTCACACTATCCTTGCTACGATTCTCAATTATCAGGTCTACTGTTAGCTTCTCTCCAGATGGTAATGGAGGTGCCAAGGGAGGAATATGAGAAAGATTCTTCTCCCAATGGACTTCATCTCTTGGAGAAGGCTCCAAACTTGGAGCATCATTTGGAGAGGATTCCTTGTCATGAAATGCCAGTCTGTTGCAAACACTGCTTTGAAGCCCTGCAACAACAAAAAAAAACTTATGAGCACATTTTTTTTAGTCCAGACAGCTGCAACTCAACTGAGCCTTACCAGGAGGTGACTTTTGAATCTGACAAGGAGCAAATTCATCATCTTCTGTGATGGTGTGCTGAGACAAGGAGCTGTCAGCTTCATCATCAAGATCCTCTATTGAGGAGAGAATGAGTGGACTTGCAGGATATCGACATGTCAAAGGGCTCCTCAATGCTCTCAGGACTCGCCTTGGAAGCTTGAGAGCCTTATTCAATGAGCGTTGATCCCGCAATGCCAAGGCCACATCTATAAAAGAGAAACAGGATTTGAATTCTCATAGCCTTTTTCCTCGATGATGGATTCCCCACATCATCTCCATTTTTTCTTCTAAAGCCCCATTTCTCAGCTGTGAATGGCTGATGGCTGCAATGCCAATACTAACATCCTGGAATCTTGAGCTAATGAAAGGTATTCATAAACTCCTTTATCATGCAAAATTACTATTATATAAAAAGTATGGTTCATGCAACTATGTCAGCATTGAAGAAGTTGGTGTTCTTGTGCGTTGACACGTTAATTTCCAATTTAGTTCATCGGCCTTCTGACATTACATATAGGAAATCCTAATTTTATTGCTGGAGTTTTTGTCCTAGCAATTGAAGGATTACCTACTGCAAAAAATTTCATGGGGGGAGTCCTGTTATGTGAGACTGAAAGCACTTCTAATTCATAAACTAACCAAGTTGATCATAGTTGACCTGACTGCTGAACTGGGGCATAGGACGCTGAGTAACAGTCAACTTCCATCGGTTCCATTCCACTGGGCAGACGACAACACTTGCAGGGCAGTCAGCAAGATGGGACCCAAGCTTCCATCTCTCCAATATCACAGGGCATCCATACCCTGTAAGTTATAGGTAACAGGCAGGCATCGGAAAACTGCTGAACAATCCAGGCCTATCAGTTAAACTTGACGTCAATTTTAGCATATGCCTAGGCCCAGCTGTTAGCTCTATAAATACAGCCAATGTACGTACAACATGAGCTACAATGAGAATGTTAGCTTCATATAGACTTAAACTACAATGGTGAACCAATTAAAGGCTGGGCAGAAAGTCAACCCAAGCCGATGGCTCTTATGTATAAGCTGGTACACCTACCTATATTGAGGCAAGGCACTTTCTCCAATCTGCAGAGCAGTCGATGTTCACTGAGTTTACACACATGAAAGGTGGCACCGCAAAAGGATTTGCATTCCACAATTTCACAGCTAAAGCCCTCCCTGATTTTTGTCGTACACTTTCTAATTTTTATGCAACTACGGCAGTGTTCATGCTCTTTGGTGCTTCCTTCTATGACTTCTCTTGCCATCATCTAGGGCGAACGGAATATTCAATTTTGCCCCAAACCTGAACTAGAACCACTGCGCTAGTCTTCAAGCCTCATCTTCCACGTGCTTCTACCTACATGTCGCCATCTTAGCTGCACTGCTGCAAAGATCAGCTGTGCTCTCTCCTTCGGTATCATGTCAGAACATCGGCGACAAAACATCGACGAAATGAAATGCCTTCATACCAATTTAATTTTTGGGATTTATTTTTAGACTGCTAATATTATATCATTTCTAAAGAGCCTTGCTACGATTGTCTATCAATCCAGGATGACTGATGGAAGATAGCTTCAGGATGGCATCGTGGCTTCAGTAAGCATCTTCAAGAGATTCAAGATTCAAGATTGTTAGTGATATCAAAAGGCGATTTCGCCCATTTCGATATCACGTGTCGAGGTCGAGGAACGGCTGGCTAGCGATGCTAAGAAGAACCCTAAGGCTTTTTATCAGTATGCTAGTGGTAGGTGTCAACAGTCGATCGGGCCGCTAATGAATGAAAAGAGGGAGTTGATTGCAAGTGATAAGGATATGGCCAGTATACTTAACGAGTTCTTCGC
>CAJPEV010005418.1:0-15134 GCA_905338385.1 Darwinula stevensoni
AAATTTCTTCTTCTATTTTACTTAGATTTTTTACCGAACCTTTAGTGAAAAGTTCAAAAAAAGGAATTAATAAAAATACGAAAATAGCCGCCGAATACGACCAGTAATTTTCTGAGTAAATAGAGTAAAGTACAACAAGTGGTGTTGAATACACCAATAAAAATTTTAAACTACGTAATTTCATTGTAATAACATTTTTTATGAAGCATTTTGCAAAGATGATATTTAGAAAGGTATAGTTTTAGACGCTACCGTTTAATACAGCAAAAAAAAATAACTATTTTTTGGAAGTATTGATTGCTTTTACCATTAAAACAATTTCGTTGAAATAATTTAAAATCCAATCATAAGTAAGCGTTTTTTCCGTAATTTGTAGATAAAAATTTTCAACTGTTAAATTTAAAACAATTTGGGCTATATGTTCGTATTCTTTTAAGCCAAGTGCTTCCGACCAAATTTTGATAAAAGCATCTTCTACTGGTTTATTTGCTTTTATAAAACAGTTTTTATATTGCGGCAAATGTCTGTTTATTCTGAGTTGCCTGTTAAATAATAAATCTTGCTTAATATCCACTAAAAGGATAAATAAATCTGGATTCATATTTTTACATTCTTTTGCTCTAATAGCTATAGCCTTTGTTCTTTCTAGATGATGCTCTAATAAACATTCGATGAACACTTCTAAGTCAGCAAAGTGATGGTAAAAAGAAGATTTGTTTTTGCTCACCAATTTTGCCATGACTTCTACTTTTAAGCCATTTGGTCCATGGTTTGAAAATATTCCATACCCAATATCAATCCACGGTTGTTTGATGTTTTCTTTCATACTGATAAATAGCCTTATTAATTGGTTTTTTGTATACCGCTAACTATACATGCTAATTGTTTGAAGAATATACAACATAATTTAACGCAAAGATTTTATTCGACGGATTCGATGTGTAATATATATTAACAAAAAAAATGTGTTTCGTGCTATTTAACAGTTGATACATATGATTTAGTATTTGTTTGACATTAGTAATGTATATTTACATTATTACTATATTTTTTGAAAACAATCCTTCTTTATTTTTAATACTTAGTATATACATTCCTTGTGGTGTATTTGATTTAATAGGTAATTTATATACGCTTCCATTAAGTATGTCTGATTTTTGAAATAGTATCTTGCCATTTAGATCTAAAAGAGTAAATACAGTTTCTCCTTCAAGTTCAGAATCAATCATTAAAACATCTTTTGCTGGATTTGGAAATATGTGAATATCATTATTGGAAAGAGAATTGTATTTAATTTTTGTAATTAATTTTTTTTCTGGTGAAATATTTATTACAACTAAATCATTTACACTATAAATTCCATTGCTTACTGTAAGTCTAAAAACATATTCTCCTTCTATTAAGCCAATAATAGAAGTTTGATCAAAATTACTATCCGCTATTGTGGCGTTATTTGGACCAGAAATTTGCAACCAAGAGAATGAAATAGGATTACCAGAAGGATCATAACTTTTGGTGCCATCTAAGTATAAGTTTGAGATAGGTAATGTAACTGTTGTATCTCTTCCTGCATTTGCTACAGGTATTTTAGGACATGTAGATGCCGTAGCATTAATTATTTTGATTTCATATAGTGAAAACCCAAACAGCCAAAGGTTTCTATTGGAAAGATTCAGTTTTACATATTTTGCATTTGCTGAAAAAAGTTTGGTTTCGATACCTCCTATACCATTGTTTTCAGCAAAAACAGTTGTCCAATTTACAGAGTCATTTGATACTTGAATGTTGTATTTTTTCGCAAAAGCAGCTTCCCAGTATAATTCTATTCCTGAAATATTTGTTATTGAGTCTAAAGTAATAACAATATTTTGTGGTTCTGAATAATTGGATGCCCAGCGTGTAACTAAATTTCCATCTACTAGGTTAGTTGCAGAAAAACCCATGTTTTCTGAACTTGAAGCACGTATTGGTTGCAAATAGGCTGCGTTATTTGTAGTAAAATTATCACAATCAAAAAATATTTCTAAGGGCTTTTGATATGTATTATTATTTTCATTTAACTCTACAATGTTATTGTTTGCATCAATATTTGCAGACAGTACAGACGTGCCAATATAGTTTGCAGTCCATGATGTATCTGTACAGGTAATTAATTTTGCTTGACCTGAATTTAATTTCACTGAAAGTTGGCTTGCAGTTGCTACTAATTGATTGTCAATAAAGAAAGGAATATTATATTTTGTGATACTATCTGTACTACCTGTTCCTTCATTTTTAATCATGGCATAAAAAGTTACTTTTTCTCCAATACGTGGAAATTTTGGTAGAGTAAAGATTTCTGTAATTCTTAAGTCTGGATAATTATTTGCTGGTTGCCACTCAAAAGAACCTTGTATTGGTAAATTTGCAGAAGATCCTCCAATTCCAAATGTGTATTCTCCAGTAAAAATATTGTATTCATTTTTATTTTCATCCCAATAATACATATCTTCAGCTTTAATAGTAAAAGTTACAGTTTTTGTTTCATTAGGTAATAAATGAACTCTTTCAAAACCTTTTAGTTCTTTTTTGGGCATCCAGATATTTGCACTCTTGTTTGAAACGTATAATTGTACAACCTCGTCACCTTCCGTAGTTCCAACGTTTTTTACATCAACATTAATGGTAATTGTAGCTCCTTTAGGTTGTATAGGGTTAGGTATTTGAAGGTTTGAATACGTGAAAGAAGTGTAACTTAATCCGAATCCAAAAGGAAATGCGGGTGTAATGTTTTGCTCATCAAACCAACGATAACCCGATCCAAAATCATTAGTGAAATCAGCATCCCAATTAGGTAATTGTCCATCATTTACAGGCATTGTGTTGGATAATCTTCCAGCAGGATTATAATCTCCACTTATTACATCAGCTATGCCATTTCCTGCTTCCATTCCACCATAAAATGAATATAAAAGTCCTTTAACATTTGAAATACAGTTATTAATATTACAAATTCCACCACTTTGTAAAACGACAACAATATTAGGATTCACTTTTGCTAATTCATTAATAAGCGTTTGTTGGATAGAAGGTAAATTTGTAGTAGGTCTGTCAGTAGTATTTCCAGATATAATAAGATACTCTCCTTCCATCGTTTCATTTAATCCTCCTGCAAAAATTACAACATCACATTGAGCAGCAAGCAATCTAGCCGCTGCAAAGTTTGAAGTATCACCTCCTGTTATATTACTTCCTTTTTCATATCTAATTTTATTTGTACCGTATTTTTGCTCTAATCCGTCTAGTATAGAAATAGCATATGGTGATACCACATAATTAGCGCCAACAAATCCTAAATTCTTAGACTTTGCATTAGGTCCAATTACTGCGATAAGAGTTACACTATCTTTTTTAACGGGTAATACTAAATCATTTTTTAATAAAACAAGAGATTCTTGAACACTTTTTCTAGCTAACTTAATATGTTCAGGAGTTACATGATCCCATATTGATTTACTTCTATCGGGTTTTGGTGGTTTATAACCAATGATTCCTGATAATAATTTTACTCTTAAGATATTTCGTACCGCATCATCAATCACAGATATTGGTACTTTTCCATTTCTAACTAAGGAAGGCAAGTCAGTAGCATAATGATTAGTACCCATGCAAATATCATTTCCAGCTTTAATAGCAAATTCTGTTTCACCATTATAAATACCACCCCAATCAGAAACTACATAAAATGGGAATCCCCATCGCTCTCTTAGTATAGTTTTTAAAAGAAAAGGATTCATTGATGCATGTTGCCCATTTACAAGATTATAAGATGACATAAATGATAGTGATGCTCCATCTTGTGCACAAATTCTATAGTTATATCCATAATGTTCCATTATCCATCTTGGAGTATAAATTTGATTAATTAAATTCCTAATAAATTGTCGTTCTTCTATCATGAAGTGCTTAGTTGTTGCTATTACTGGCATTGTCTGTATTCCTCTCACTGATGCTAATGACAATTGTCCATTTAAATATGGATCTTCTCCACAGGATTCGGAAGTTCTTCCTGCACGTGGATCTCTAGTTATATCAATAGCTGGACCAAGCAATTGATCTCTATCTAATCTCCAACATTCTGTGGCTATAGCATGTCCAACATCAAATACTAACTTTTTATTCCAAGTACATGCCATTGCTATTGTACTTGGAAAAGAAGATCCTCCTATACTCACACCATGTGCACCGTCTGTCATTCTAAATCCTGGAATATTTAAACGTGGCAAATCTGGAGTTGTATAAAAGCTATTTCCGTTTAGCTGAGCTATTTTCTCGGCAGTAGTCATAGAGTTCAGAATAGAATCTATTTTGCTTTCTAACAATAAGTGTTGAGCATGCAATGTTGGATTGCAAAATACAAATACTAGTAATGCTTTTATAATAAACCGCTATCATAAATAATAATATGTATCTTTGTAAAAAAAGATATGCGTAAATTAAAACTAACTAATCCTATTGAAGTAAATTACATCAAGGATAAAATGAAAAAAGCGAGTAATGTTTCAGATTACAAAAGATGGCAGATACTTTATCTTGTATCTACGTATGATGTTGATGCTCTCTATCTCTCTGACACTACAGGTTATTCACAAGCAAATATATATGCTATCGTTCAACAACATAACAATCTAAATAAATCAGATGTCTCAATAAAACAAAGAGGTGGAAGACGGCGTTCTTTACTAAGTATTGAGCAAGAAAGTATATTTATGAAGGGATTAGAACAGAAAGCCCTTAATGGCGAAATATTAAGCTATTTAGATATTAAAAAATTAATGGAAAAAGAAGTTAAAAAGGTTGTTTCGGATGATTTTATATGGGATTTATTTAAACGTAATGGTTGGACAAAACACAGCCCACGTCCTCATCATCCAAAAAGAAGCACAACAGCACAAGAGGAGTTTAAAAAAAACTCAAAGAGCGTTTGGATGCCGCAGAAGTTGATTTTCCAGATACATTAAGCAAGTTGCCTATTCGACTATACTATCAAGATGAAGCAAGATTTGGCAGAATTAATACATTGCAAAAATGTTGGTGTATGAAAGGCATTATACCATCTATAAGCCAACAGTTGATAAGAGAATATAGTTATGTATTTACTACAGTTTGTCCAGAGAACGGAACAACATGTTCGTTAATCATGCCATTTGCCAATACTGATACTATGGAAATATTTCTACAAACATTATCCAAGCAACAAGCAGACGAAAGAATAATACTATGTATGGATAAAGCAGGATGGCATACTACAAAGCAACTAAAAGTACCTGAAAATATAATAATATGGTTTCTTCCACCATATTCGCCCGAACTAAATCCTGTTGAGCTAATTTGGAGAGAATTAAGAACAAAATATTTTAATAACAAAACCTTCCAAAATTTAGATGAAGTCGATAAGCATTTAGAAGATTCTATTAGAAATTACAGTAAAGATATAACTAAAATAATAAAATTAACTCGATTTTCTATTTCATATAATTGATAGCGGTTTATTATTAATACTTTATTTAATCTTATCATATTTATACATTTTTTATAATTTATATTATTTATTTAAATTATTATTTTTTTTATATCAATATTCAATAGCATTTTTAAAAGCTGTTTCAGATGAAGAGAAGATTATTATTTTTTCTAAATAAAGAACTATAGGTTGCTAGGGTGCCATTTTTATACTCTTGTAAGCTAAAGGGAATTCGCAATTTTTTGAAAAAAATAAATTGTTTATCTATAATCATACCAATATTTTTTCAGCTTTATTTGCTTTTTTAGTACTAGCTCTCAACGCATCAAAAGCATCTAAATCTTTTATTTTTGATAGTTTGCTTTTATCTGCAATTACTTTTCCACTACGAACTTCGGCATCTAAATCTCTATTTAGTATCGCACTTACTGCATGAATTGCACTGATCATTCCACCAGCAATACTTGGACCCCAAGCTGTACTTGCACCTGTTAAATACAATCCTTTAATTTCTGTTTTAGTACCAGGTCTAAATGGTCCGAATTGAAAAACATTTGGTTCAATACCATACGCGGCACCTTGAGTAGACCAAGTATATCTTTCTTGCGTAAATGGTGTTGCCGCTTCTTTAAATACAATTTTACCTTTTACTTGTGGCATAACTTCTGTTAAACGATTTATCATGCATTCTGTAAGTTGTTCTTTTGTATCTAAATATTCCGCTTCTGTTCTGTAATTTTCAACATTATGAACGCCCCATAATTTTTTAGAAGGAGGCAATAAAGTCATAACTTCTATGGCAGAAAAACCTTTGGGTGCATATCGAGTATTAGTAGGGTCTTTTGTGTTAGAGCAATGCACATAAGCTGGTAAAATATTCATTGCTTCTTTAATAAATGCGGTTCTGTTATCTTTTAAACTTTCTAATTTTTGGAATGTTTTATCTGGACCTAACCAAGTTGGACAAGAGTAATAGTTAGTGTTTGGCGTATCTTGTCTTAAATCTAATTCAACTCCTAAATATACATTCAGGAATGGATTCGTCATTTTGTAATTTTTAATACGATTAATGGTTAAGAAACTCAAGTGTTCAGGAGCTATCATGTCTAAATAAGTACGTTTTATATCGGCATTGGAAACGACAACAGGTGCATAGAATTTTTCTCCATCTGTTGTTTCAACACCTTTTACAGATCCGCCTTCTACAATTATTTTTTTAACGCCTGTACCCAATTTAATTTCACTACCATGTGTTTTTATGACATCTGCCATGTGAGCTGAAAATACTTGTCCACCACCTTTGGGATACCATGCTCTGCCAGTTATAAAACCATGCAACATGCCAGCATGAATAGCGATAGGTGCTTTAGATGTTACACATGCATAAGCACCAGATTGTGGTGTTAGCATTGCTTTAGCTTGATGTGATAATCCACAATAATCTATTACCGTAGAAACAGGCATCATTGCCCAAACCACATCAATACCAGCATCTTTTACTAATTGCAAATAACCTTTTGCAGAACCTGGTGTTCGACTTCTATCTAATGCACTACCTATAGTTTCTAAAATACCGATAAATTTTTTAATGGCTTTTTCTTCTTTAGGAAATAAAGCAATCATATTACTTCTGTAATCGTCCCAAGAACCAGGAACTCGTAGCGTTTTATCAGGATAAACAATGGTATCGAATCCATCTTTATCCAAAGGCAAAAATTCTATTTTATCATCAATGCCCAAACCATGTAAAATACTTGGAACTATGGCATCTTCTCTGCCACAATCTTCCATATAGTGCATACCCACTTCAAATTCCCATTTGTTTTTTCTTCTGAAAACATGAGAACATCCGCCCAAAACAACATATTGCTCTAAGAGTAATGTTTTTTTGCCTGCTGCTGCCAAATATGCTGCTGCTGTAATTCCACCCATTCCAGAGCCAATAACAATGGCGTCATATTGATTTTGTGTATTCATTTATAATGATTTATTCTTTGTTGAAAATTTGCTCTGCAATTTTCGCAATTTGATTTGCAACTATTTTTAACAAATTCTCATTTAAAACAAAAGAAAAAGTTAGCAGTATTTTTGAGCTACTACTGACAGCTTCCATAGATGAATCCCAAGTTACCAGTGTGCCATTGTTTTGCTCTTGAAAACGCATACTACCGCCTAAATGTGTAAAAGGCATCGACCAATCTAAGAATTTGTATTTCCAAACAAAAGGTTTTTCAAAGCCAATAACTTCTTCTTTTAAAAACAAAGGACCAATTTGAACTTTACGAATGGCTCCAACTGTATTCGTTTGATTATTCTCACCTAATTTTAATGCAGAACTTCTTGTAACTCCAAAAATTTTAAGGTACGTTTCATGATTCGTAAAAGTATCGAACACAATATCTATTGGTGCTAGTACAAACTGTGTAACAACTATTTTTTTTATCATTTTATAATTTATCTTTTGTTTTACTAGCCTGTCGTTTTAATTTGTAAAACTCTTTTGTAGCAACATAAATTGTTTTTTCAACTTGAGCAAACACAACACCATCAATTGACGTAATATCAAGTTGTTTGATGATATTTATTTCTCCATTGAGAGTTGTATCTTTTTTGATATTTTCTATTTCCTCTTTTGTAAAGTGAAAAATAACAAAAGCATCTTTATTGGCAGGTCGCTTAAATTTTATATTGGATGATTTGTCCCAAACAACAAAGTTATTCCCTAAAATTTGGATGAGTTGAATCATGAAAATAGGATCTGTGGCAGAAAATAAACTGCCACCAAAAATAGTACCTACATAATTTTTGTTTTTATAACTTAATGGAATTTTAATTTTTACTATATGCAAATCATCAGAAACAAGTATGATTTTAGCGGTTGATCTACTATACATTGGCGAAATATTAAACATCGTTTTAAATAAAGTTGATGGTTTAAAATATCTCAATAAAAACTTATATCCACTATCGTACATATCTAATTTTGCATCTAAAATTTAAAATGCAAAGTTGTAAAATCAATAATTCCATTCTCTTATCTTTTGGTAAGAAAAATAATTTACAAAGAAATATCTACTTTTATTTATTAAATTCAAGCTAATTTATAATTATGAGTTTTTTGTCTGAAGATTTAATACAATCCATTACTGCTGGTTTTAAAAATAGATTTCCAGAAATGGATACAGAAGCATTAATAAGTTTATTCCCAATATCTGAGATTGTTTATGTTTCTAAAAAAGAATATTACATTAAAGTAGGTCAGTATACTAAAAATATTGTATTTATTATACAAGGTATATTTAGAGCTTTTTATTTAAAAGAGGAAACGGAATATACTTTTTGGCTATGTAAAGAGTTTGATGTATTTGCATCATATGATAGTGTTTTAAGAAATCAGTCTTCAAATATTACATTCCAAGCATTAGAAGATAGTATTCTTGTGGTTATTAATTATGACATGATGAAAAGTAAAGTTTCAGAAAATGTAAATATTGCTAAAAATATGTTTATTATTTATGAAAATTTAGTGTTGGATTTAATTGAATCTTTAGAAAGCTATGTAATACTTACTCCTGAAGAACGTTTTCAAAAATTAATTGAAAATAATGCTGAAATTATCAATCGTGTACCTCAATATCAATTAGCTTCAATTTTAGGTGTTACACCAGAATCATTAAGCAGAATAAAAAGTAGAATGTTACTTGATAAAAAAAAGAAATAACAACTTGATGTTTTTTTGTTTAGTACTAAAAGCACAAATATAAATTGATAATATAAATTTTCACTCAACATCAGTTGCACAACCTAGTTATTTTGAGGTAGAAATTATGTAATTTTTATTTTATATATTTTTTTACTCTTTTATTGTTGCTAATTGTGTAAGCCTATTTTAGGACAATACAATATCTTATTTGCTAAATTTTATTATGAAAATAAAAGTAATTAATACAATCTAACAATGCTTTCTGCACAGCGTTCACCATCTATCGCTGCACTCATAATACCACCTGCGTAGCCAGCACCTTCGGCACACGGAAATAGTTTTTTTGTTTGCACATGTTCCATTGTTGTTTTATCTCTCGGAATTTTAATTGGCGATGATGTTCTGCTTTCCACACCAATAATCTGTGCTTCGTTACTTACAAATTTTTTTATTTTTTTTCCAAATGATGAAAATCCTTTTTGCAAACAAGAAGCTACCACTTCAGGCAAAATATCATACATATTGGCTGCTACCAAGCCAGGCTGATACGAAGTATCCAAAACGTTTGAAGATGTTTTTTGATGTACAAAATCTGATAATAACTGTGCTGGTGCTACTTGCGATTGTGTAACTTTCCATGCTTGTTGTTCAGCTTTTTTTTGAAATTCTAAAGCAGCCAAAGCTCCAAAATCATCATAGATTTCCCAATCTTTTTCGTTTATACTAACAACAATGCCAGAGTTGGCAAAGGCTGAATCTCTTTTGGAAGGAGACATACCATTGACTACAATTTCATGTTGTGCTGTAGCAGCTGGAACAATAAAACCACCTGGACACATACAAAACGAAAACACACCTTTTTTTATGTTGTTGTAGGTTATGTTATCAACCAAACTATAAGCAGCAGCAGGCATCATAGCCATGTCCTCGCTGTTGTGATATTGACATTGATTGATGATACTTTGCTGGTGCTCTACACGCACACCTAATGCAAATGCTTTGTTTTCTATTAATATATTTTTTGCATGCAATAGTTCAAAAATATCTCTCGCAGAATGTCCAGTAGCCAATATCACACTCACGCCATGCCATTCTTGCTCTAAGTTGTTGATAGTGTTTTTTGAGATGACTGAATCTAGGATGTTTTGTTTTACATTAAAATTGACGACTTGCGTATTAAAATGTATTTCGCCACCACATGTTATAATGGTTTGTCTAATATTTTCTATGATTTTAGGCAACTTATTGGTGCCAATGTGAGGATGTGCTTCATATAAAATATTTTCATGGGCACCATGTTGTATTAATATTTCCAATATTCTTCTCGTATCGCCACGCTTGGTTGACCTTGTGTACAATTTGCCATCGCTGTAAGTGCCTGCACCACCTTCACCAAAACAATAATTAGAATTGTTGTCCACAATATTTTTTTTGTTGATATTGGCTAAGTCTCTTCTTCTTTCTTGTACATTTTTCCCACGTTCTAAAATAATAGGCTTAATGCCCAATTCTATTAGACGAAGTGCCGCAAACAAACCAGCTGGTCCAGCACCAATGATGATAACTTGTTTGGAAGAATTGATGGTTTGGTAATTAAATTTATTTTGATAAAGCTGTTCTGCCTTTTCATCAATATAAACATCTACTTGTAAATTGATTTTTATATTTCTCTGTCTAGCATCAATAGAACGTTTGAGTAAGCGAACATCAAAACTACTGGCATCATTGATTTGTAGTTGCGTCTTTATAAATTGATTAAAATGGCGTTCATCAAAAGCAATTTTTGGTGGTAATGATAGTGTGAGACTTTTTTTCATAAATACAGTAGCCTATCTATAGCTAAATGATTAGCAAATATAATGCAATAAAATAGTTTTTATATTTTCTATTCAAATAAAATTATAGTTTTTTTATCTTTACACTATTGATTACTCGCGATACCATACGAAAAATTATAGATACTACACAAATTTTAGAAGTAGTAGGTGATTTTGTTAATCTGAAAAGATCAGGAAGTATTTACAAGGGCAATTGTCCTTTTCATCAAGAAAAAACACCTTCGTTTGTCGTTAATCCTAATAAAAATATTTTTAAATGTTTTGGCTGTGGAAAAGGTGGCGATTCTATCAATTTTGTAATGGAACATGAAAAGCTGTCTTATCCAGAATCTTTAAAATATTTGGCTAGCAAATATCATATTGAAATAGAAGAAACTTATACACAAACAGAAGAAAGTAAAGCAGAACAAGCTCATACTGATAGCTTGTATATTGCAATAAATTTTGCCTCAAAATTTTATCATGACCAAATGATGGAAACCGAAAATGGTAAAGCTATTGCACTGAGTTATTGTTTGGAAAGAGGCATGAATAATGAAGTCATTGATACTTTTCAGATAGGATATGCACCAGATAGTTATGATGAATTTTTAAAACATGCTACGCAACATGCATACAATGATGAAATATTATTGAGTGCAGGTTTGATTAAAGAAAAAAACAATAAAAAATATGATTTTTTTAGAGATAGATTAATGTTTCCTATTCACAATGTATCTGGGAAGGTGGTTGCCTTTGGCGGACGAATTTTTAAAAAATCAGACCATCAGCCTAAATATATTAATACACCAGAAACTGAAGTTTATCACAAAGGACAATTGCTATATGGTATTTTTCATGCCAAAGAAACTATTAGAAAGCAAGACGAATGTATTTTGGTAGAAGGCTACACAGATGTAATAGCACTACACCAAGCTGGAATAAAAAATGTAGTAGCCAGTTCTGGTACGGCATTGACACGCGAGCAAGTGTTACTCATCAAACGATTTACACAAAACATTATTATATTGTATGATGGTGATGCAGCTGGTGTAAATGCAGCCATGCGTGGCTTGGATATTGTGCTAGAAATTGGATTGAATGTAAAAATAGTGATTCTTCCAGAACCAGAAGATCCAGACTCTTTTGTGCGTGCCAATGGAACGGATGCCTTGGCACAATATTTAAAAACCAATCAGAAAGATTTTATACTTTTTAAAGCAACAAGAGCACTCAATGAAGTGCAGAATGATCCTATCAAAAAAACGGAGATGATTAAGGATATTGTAAAAAGTATTGCATTGGTACAAGATAATATCAAAAGAGAATTGTACATCAAAGAATGTGCTAGAATTGTAGATATAGATGAGAAAACTTTAATTGTTGAGATTAATAAAATTAAAACCTTACAACTTAAAAAAAGTGAAGATTGGAACAAAGATGATGCAGAAACTATAGCTAATTTACAACCTGTTGAAATTGAAAAGCAGGAACAACAATCATCAATACCTGTTTTTTATTATCAAGAAAAAGATATTATTAGAGTATTGCTAGAACACGCAGATAAAGAAATGTCTGAGGATGAAAGTGTTGGTGTACACATTTTGTCAGAATTAGTAGATGTGCCATTTAAAAATTCTATTTTTGATAAAGTAATTAAATATTACATTAATGCCTACGAACAAGATGTGCCATTTGAGCAAATCAATCAAGTATCGCATATTGAAGATGAAGAAGTGAAGAATACATTAATCAATATACAATCAACCAATTATGAATTAAGTCCAAATTGGTTAGAAAGACACGAGATTATTGTAAAAGAAGCAAATAGAACATACAAAACGGATGTGGATTCTGTTTTAAATAGATATAAGTATTTAAAGCTAATGGAAGTGATACAACAGATAGATGAAAAAATTAAAATATCTGAGCAAGAAAAAGAAGACGAGTTGCTTTTTGCATCATTTATCAAAAAAATAAATTTGCTGGAAGTCAGAAATGAATTAGCCAAAAAAATTGGTACAGTCATTCATCCATACTAATTTTGTTTATTGTTGCATTTGGCTAATGCTCATTTTATTCCTCTTTTCGTTGTCTGATAATTCAGTTTCTTTAAATAAGATAACCTCGTTTTCGCTTTCAAAAACAGTTCCATCTTCGTAGCCAACAGAAACATATACAAATAGTTCTTGAGCAGTAGCACTACCTCTGTAAATTCCTTTTACAGGCGAGCAATCTTTAAAATGTCTGCCTACAGCAATTTTAATATGTTGTTCGTTTGCAATACAATTGTTGGTTGGGTCTACGCCTATCCAGCCTAAGTGTGGAATATATGCTTCTACCCAAGCATGTGTTGCACCTTCGCCACGCATACCATCTTTGTTTGGACAAACATAGCCACTCACATATCTTGCAGGAATAGATTTTGTTCTGAGTAATTGTAGTAAAATATGTGCAAAATCTTGACAAACACCAGATTGATGAACGAGTATATCATCTAACTTAGATTCTATAGTAGTGATACCTTTTTCGTATTTGAATTTTTCAAAAATATATTTGGTGCATGCCATCAAAAAATCAAATGGTGTTTGGTTTTTGTTGTACAACTCATGTAAAATATTATCAATAATATGATGAGCTTTGACATTTTCAGTCATTGCCAAATCATTTAAAATAATATTGTTTTCTACTTCATTTTTTAAAATATTCCAATCTTCTGCTTTTGATTTTTGACTATCACAAAATGTAGCAATGGTTTTTACAGATAAACTACTATTGATAATTAATTCTTGATGAGCTGTGTTAATAGAAAAAACGCCAATTGTATTGCCCCAATAGTCTGTGTATTTGTGCACCATTGGTTCTGTGCTAATGGATAAATCATGTGTAATGATTTCTTGATTTTCGGAATTTCTTGGAAATACAATGATTTGATTAGTGCTTTCAGAAACATTATCGTTGTATAAGTATTTTGTAATATGGTGTATTTTGAATATAGACATTTTATTTATTTATTGGTATGCGAAATATTTTTTTGACAACTTATTGCTAAATTCATACATTCCATTGATATGTGAAATGAGAAAATGATGTAGTCCAAATTGAGAAATATATTGTATGTCTGAAAACTCTATGGTGCTTTCCAATCTGCCTATCATTTTGTCTAACTCTATTTCGGAATTGTATTTTTGGTAGGTATTGATAGAAAATTTAGACATGATATGACCAACTTTTTTGGTGCTATATAATATAGAACGTGGAAATTTGGTATTAAATATAATCATATCTAATACATTTTGAGTTTGCAAGCCAGAATAATATGTTTTAGTATAATATTCATAACCAGACAAGGATAATAGAATATTTTTCCAATATGGCAAATCGTATGGATTGTTGATGTCGTAGTTGATATCATTTAATTTGATATCTAATAGTTTAGTTGTTTGTATGGTTCTTTCAATAAATTTACCCAAATTCATAAAATTCCATTCATCACCTCTGGGCATCGTTATTTCTGCCAAACCATAAATTAATGCACTTTGTCTAAGAAAATGATTGATGACGCTAAGCTGTTCGCCGTTTCTAATTTTAGTTTCAACATTATGGTTGTTAATTATCTGATAATATTCATTAATACCTTCCCAAACTTCTTTAGTAATATGATCTTGTACGCCTCTCGCGTTTTCTCTGGCTCTAGTTACGGTATTTCTAATAGAATAATCATTGTCTTTGTTTGTGATAACGTACAAAAGAACATCAGTTGTATTTTTGCCTATTTGCTCCATTTCCAATTCGTTCAAATTGGTAAAGGTTTGTAATAACGATTTCCAATTGTAGTTTTCTTTTTCTGAACTATCTAAAGATGTAAGATAATTTACATTGATATTTCTAAGCATACCATCAATTCTTTCTGTATATCTCGACATCCAATATAATGATTCTGCAATTCTACTTAACATATCTATTGTTTATTTATTTTATGAATTAATTACCCAAGTATCTTTGCTTCCACCACCTTGTGATGAATTTACTACCAATGAATTTTCTTTTAATGCAACTCTTGTTAATCCTCCAGGTACTATTTTTATTCCATCAATTCCATAAAGTGCAT
>CAJPEV010005420.1:0-15122 GCA_905338385.1 Darwinula stevensoni
GGGCAGAAGCTTCGAGAACATTCCAGCATATACAAATGCAAACCCCCGCCCATCATTCCTTTGAAAATTTGTATAACTAGTTTTAGAAAGTGTTGCAAGACTTTCTTTCCAACCCAAGATTTTTCGGAGACGGTATGACATGCACAGTGGAATCAGGAAATTTCTTCCCTATGGAAATCGAAATGTTACATATGGCATAGAGAAAACCTAATTTGGGTTGGTGATACAAATTCCGACTCTACTATAAAGTCCTCCCCTAAGTTACGTACTTCAATGTAATCAGAAATCCAAACAACCTTTTTCAACCGAATACACCAATGTTTAATTTCTCAACGCGAACTGCCAGAGTATGCATTTTTTCTCTCGAATGCCATCGATCCCCAGAAAAGTTAATTTCAAACCGTGAGTGAGGAGGCGGATTTTGAGCTTAAGTGGGTCGGAATATGTTATCACCTACCTTAGGCATTTTCCTGTCGTGGCACACGCACCGCGCTCAAAAGTGAGTGAATAAAAGCTAATAATGTACAGGCGATGGTGGCTTGATCAGCAAGGGGCAGATATAATGCCATCACAACTATCACACGGACAAACCTTAAATTCCCTAGTAACGTTTCTTTCGGATGCATAAAAGGTGGGACAGAAGAAAACGTTGGTTATCTTCATCACTCCGCAGCACTGGTCCTTAATAGAAGGTGTGTCCCAAAAATATCCGAACAATACAGACTTTTTCTATACAGACAGTATTAGTGGCGCCATTTGTTGAAAGAAGGTGGCGTTCTCTTGGTTGAACCTTCATGTATTACTCTGTTGAGTTCGGTTGGGCTAAGACGAATGCGTCATTGCCTATGGCGCCTAAAGTAACAGTACCCTTATGACACTCGTCGAGAAATCACCATGGAGCAGAGAGCTAGCATCAAATTCAGTGTAAAATTGGGGAAAACATTTACGGAGACGCTCGAGATGTTGCGGAAGGCTCATGGGGAACAAGCACTATCACGTACAACAGTTTACGAGTGGCATGCAAAGTTTCGGAATGGTAGAGAATCGTTGGAAGACGATGAACGCAGCGGGCGCCCTTTGACCAGTCGAACGGACGAAGCAGTGGAAAAAGTGCATGATTTGATCAAAAGCGACCGTTGCATGTCCGTGAGACTCATTGAGGATATCATAGGTATCAGTAAATCACAAGTTTACCGCATTTTGACCGAAGATTTGCAGCGGCGAAAAGTCTGTGCGCGATTTGTTCCGCACTCATTGGACGACCATCAAAAACAAGCCAGAATGCTGCATGCCCAAGACATCATTTCGATCGCCGATAATAACCCAAACTTTTTAAAAACCATTGTAACTGGCAATGAAACATGGTGTTTTCAATATGAGCCACTCACGAAGCGCCAGAGCTCAGTTTGGAAGACTCCAGAAGAACCAACACCAAAAAAAGTGCGCACGCAGAATTCAAAAGCGAAAACGATGCTAATCAATTTCTTTGAGTCGGCTAGGATTATCCACAAGGAGTTCGTTCCAGAAGGCCAGACGGTAAATGGCGAATACTACCTCGCCGTTATGAAGCGTTTGCTGGCCAGAATTGCTCGGGTCCGTCCACGATACCAAGCACCAGGCAGCTGGTCTCTCCTCCACGACGATGCTCCGTCTCACAGGTCCATCATTGTGCGGAACTTTTTGGCCTCAAAAAGAGTCGTAGTGGTCGACCACCCGCCCTATTCGCCTGATTTGACACCCTGTGATTATTTCCTTTTCCCTAAACTAAAAATGAAGCCGAAAGGAAAGCGTTTCGACACGATTTTAGACATCCAAAAGGCTTTGACCGAAGTTACTGTATATCCGCCATCTCGGAGGAAGACTACCAGAGGTGTTTCCAAAAGTTGTATGATCGCTGCAAAGCCTGCATTTCTTCGGAAGGGACGTATTTTGAATAATCAATAATACAAATTATAAATATCACATGGGAAATTGATTTGAAACTGAAGTTCGGATACTTGTAATTTGCCAAAATTGCAATAGCGCCTTCGTATTCATTCAGCCCTTAAGAAAATGTCTTATAGGATTCCTATATATTCCTTTAGGAATAAATAGGAATCCTATAGGAATCCTATAGGATCCTATATGCCCCATAGAGTTCAGTTTGGGACCTATAGAGTCCCCTATTGAACATATTGAGTTCCCTATAGAACTAATAGATCCACCTATGGAACATATAGGGTTCCTCATAGAACCAATAGGGTTCCCCATAAATCCTATAGGTTCCCTATAGGACCCAAAGGGTTCTGTATAGGACCCGTAGGGTTCCCTGTAAAACCAATAGGGTTCCCTATAGGACCTATAGGATTCTCCATAGGACTCATAGGATTCTCCTTAGGACCAATAGGATACCCTATAGGACCTATAGGGTTCCCTATAGGGCTTATACGGAACCCTATAGACCTATAGGGTTCCGTTTCAAGTTCTCCTCTAGGCCACTAGATAGAAGTCTTGGGTTGTCACATTTCTCAAAGGGCACAAAAGTGCCCGCCCCTTACCCATGGAATCATCTCTCACAAGAGAGTTTTGTACGTCCCCTAATGTCTCGCCTTGCCTCATTGTAGCAATCAATTAACTTTGACAGTTCCTTATTTGTCATCCCCATTTTCCAGATATAATCATGGAATCCCGTGAAGAAATATGCCCTTATTCCTTTTGAAAGCCACGTACAAAACTGAGTAGACTCTATCCAAAAGGAGTTANGGTTCTGTCTTCTATTTCCTTAGGTCGAGAGAAGAATACCACTTCTTTCTGCCAAAGGAAGTAGATGTGCAATCCAGCGAAACGTGGGGCGGGGCCATAAAGAATGCAGAGCCCCGTTGTACTGGTATTAATAATGGATGTATCCCTACCATGGAAAAACCCCTAATTGTTTTTTTTTATTCACACCGAAATGCTGCGCCAATATTATCCCTGGTCGCCTTATCCGTCGTAATGCCTGTGTTTCGAAACCCAAAATTTCCTCCCTGAATCCGATAGGTCAGGAGACCTATAAGACCCTATAGGGATCCTATAGGTTTTTCGTGCTTCAAAAACCTATAGGAAAGTCTATAGGTTTCTTATAAGATATAACTTTAGGTTTCCTATAGGACATTTCCGTAAGGGAGCCTTCAAATGATTTAAACCAAAGTAAACATTCCTGGCATAACTTCCATACAGTTAGGTCAATAAGCTTTGGTAGCGCCTACATTACATTTTTTCAACCCCTTCTTGCAGCAAAATGCAATCTTCTCTTTGTTGCACTCTGAGAGCATCAACAAGAACGAAATGGTGCAAGTTTATTTCTCTCTCCACACAGAATAGTTTGAAGCATATTAAAAAGCTCATTAGGAAAGTTGTACCTAGGGACCTGATACAAGACACAGGATGCAATAGAAAGAAATAGAAATGCATCTCTTCTCCGGGAACGGATAACCTGAACAGCACATGACCGATAATGCCCCAGGGCGAGACATCCGGACTAATAATCTGGAACGGAAAACCTCATCGGTTCCATCCGGGAAGAACCCGGGAAAAAAGGAGGAGTCGAAGGATGTCGGAAGAGAATTGAGAGAGGGGAGAAAGAGCGATAGCGAGAGCAAGAGAGAGGAGCAGCTTGTGGGGTGGGGGGGGGGGGGATCAAATAGTGATTTGCGACGTTTTTCTGGTGTCCCTGGTGTTGTGTGTTTTGTCCCTCCATTATTTTATTTCATCATCCTTTTTATTATAAACCTTTGAATATTAATATGAATGTGTAATTATTTTGAAATTCCTATGGTGGATTTTCTTTCCTGAATTTGCTGTACCGAACCCAAGATTACCAAATAATCCCACAGTCGTGTATTGATTAGGGGTCGTCCCCTATCCAATACATGACAAGTTCCTGCAAATTTGAAGCTCCATCTTCCAGGAAGGGGGGGGGGGGGGGTTGGAGAGAACACTGAATCTCGTTTTAGGAGGATGTGAATTTCATTCCGTTTCCCCCCCCCCCTGGGTAGCCACTCCTGAGGGATTATTGTCAAGAAAGAGACCAACCATCAGATAGATTCTGACTTGTAGATGACGAATAGTAGCTTTTTGTTTGTGACGCACCTTTTCGTCAGCGGTTCTCGTTCTATCTGTACATTTAGCCCTTTCTCCTCTACCCAATAGGTGAGATGAATTCCTTTGAAATTCATTTCTAAAGGTTCTCCGCTTCCTTTAACCTTCCCTCCCTCCATGGAGATCGAGCGGATATTTGGAGGCCTATAATGGGGAAAACAAGTATTTCCCGGTATAACAAATAACCTGGAAGATCGCAAGTACTCACCAGCCCCTAGGCGTAGGATAGATACAGAACGTTGTCAGTGCTGCCAGACTTTTTTCCATTGAGGAACGAAGATAGTATGAGTTAGAGTGTCATGCAGGAGACTGTTCAAACTTAATCTCATTTCTTGAAGCTCCCAGTCGTTTTTTTCCTTGAATATCCTCGGGGAGGACAGAACTCGAACCATGCAACGAGGAAAGATGGCATCTACTGCTTGAAAAGTCGATGAATCTGATAAATGGAATATAACAAGCTCCCGAGGCAGGTCAACTCCGTTGGCTTGCCTGTGGACCTGAATGTTCCCGTATAGGCTTTCTCGTATATCTTTGTTATTGTTATTGTTCATGTTCATTAATGATCGGGTAATTCTATTAATTGCAGAAAGGGGTTTATTTATAATTATTCTTCTAATGGTCAGAGCAGGTCTTCCTTTCTGACATCCCCATTTTACCCTGTGTTCAATGCTCTTGCTCATCTCATGGTCAAAATAGTTTCGACCACTCAGAGCGAAGAGAGCGAACATCAGAGATTCTTGGAATTGCAACATGGGGGGCCGGAGCCATGAGGTTGTTTTGATACTGTAGACGCTCGTGTAAACACATTTGACTCTTGCTAGAGGATATGATATTTTCCATTTCTTCTTTCTTCCTTGGGGCCTTAGACTCGCTTATTCCCTTCACTACTTATGCAGATCCAGTGTATACTATTATTCCATGTCTTTGAACGATTCAGTGGTCATTTTATAGAGTTTCGTTTAGTTGAGGTCATTCCGAAGATAAGCCCCTCGCGGAAAAATCTTATAGGATCCTATAAGAGCCTTACAGGTTTCCTATAAGAATCCCATTATATTTTTCTTTAAAAAATCCCTCACGATCCTATATGATCATTTCTTAAGGTACGCCATGCAGGAAATTTTCTTTCAGTAACTTGAGAAAGCCAAGTGCCTCATGCATGAAATTAAATCCTGTCGAAATCCGTGAAATACCGTTCTGTTTATTCGTACTTCATTGACAGTGACGATAGTTCATACACTCCCTCGAGTCCCCCTTCTTAAAAAAAGGAACCACCACACCGGTTTGCCAATCCCTATGTGCCGTTCCGGATTCCCAAGCAGCCCGACACACCCTTTAAGGCCACGAGCACCCATCTGTACCCATTGCTTTCAGAGTCTCCGTCTGGATTTCATCCACACCAGGAGACTTCCCATTCTTCAGGCTAGCAATGGATGCAGAACTTCCTCCAAGGTGAGATTAGTTTCCGTGCTGAGAGGCTCCAGGACGGGTAGGTCAGCGTCCGCTGTTGGTGGGTTTAAGAGCTGTTCAAAGTGTTCCTTCCACCTCCCAAGTATATCCACCTCGGCAGCCAACTCCTCCCCATTTCTGTCTTTCATGACCCGGAGAGTATGCTGCCTACCTTGTAACCTTCGGATGGTTTGCTAGAACGCTTTGGTGACAGTGCGGTAGTCCGATTCCATTTCATCGAAAAATTTATTCACGTCACAACACGAGCAGTAGTTCGGCGTACCGCGGTGCAGCATGCCCTCGAAGAGTCTGACCAACCGAACATGTACTCCCTGTAAGCCACCTTCTTGGCGGTAACAGTCTCGCGTACCTCTGGTGTCCACCATGGAGTACGCTTGACGTTACCGCGCGCCATCCCGATGTTCCACTCTCCACACTCTTACAGCCACCGCCAAAATATCAGACCGAAATAGAGCCTATTCCACACCCTCGTATCCATCACAAGGCCCCACAAGTCCTCCGAAGCAATCAGATAATCGATCAGCGATCGATGGGACACAGTACCGGTCTGACTATCAGACCCCCTGTGCCAGGTATTTTTTGGATATCATTGTCTTTGAAGGTGCTGATGAACGTCAGGCCATTGCCAGCACAGAAGTCCAGCAACTTCTTGCCATTCCCGTTCAGCGTGGCTTCCCCACACCGACCGATCACACCACTCCGTGTAGCTTCGTCTCTCCCAACTCGTGCATTGAAGTGCCTCATCAGTACAACAAGGTCACTGCTCGGAATCCTTTCTAAGGTTCCATCCACCTCCTCCGAGAATGCTTCGTAATCCGACTCGCTGTTCTGCCCATCAACCCGTACGACGGCCAAGAATCGACACGCTCCAGTCTGAGGAGGGTCAGAGCGACCCGCTCGCTGACTGGGTTCCATTCAATGTCGCTTTCGACCGGTTGGGAGTAATGAGTATCCCTACTCCAGCCTGAGAGAACACGGTCGAGTCGACTCCGCTCCAGTAGAGGGTCCATCCGTGGTCTAGGGAAATGGAACCGGTGCCTTTCCTCTTGGTTGAGGCCAGACCAAATATATCTAGTCGACTCCTCCTAGTCTCCTCCACGAGTTTAGACTCCCTATCGCCGGGTGTTAGTACATTCCAAGTCCGAAGTCCGTAGCCAAGGTCGTTTACCGTTCGATTCCGTTCCTGGTCTGCCCTTGGGGCATCGTGCCGAAAGTAGGCTATGGCCGGTGGCATGCCGCCGATAGGCCTGGATGTAGCATGACGCGGTCCGACGCACCCAGAGACATCGGATTGCCCGGCCCCAGTAGCCAACTTATCAATTGTCACCCTGGACGCACAGTGACTATCGCAGTCCTGATTATCCTGGGCGACGACTGAGCCAGTATGGAATACGCGAACCGAACTCAGCATGCTGGATTTGGTCCGTCTTGGTTTACCTGAGATACTACTGCCTTCTGCATCACTGGGGTCCATCCTCGCGACGTGGACGCGCGAACCACTGAGGACAAGTAGTTGTCCATTCATGAAAAAATGCAATGGCCTACGCGCGTGTTATATTGCATAAATACAACTTCCAGGATGTATTTATCTAATTGGGTTATGCACAGTATTACGTGCCTCTACTTACGTAGGTGCAATAAAAATTGAGTCATAAAATATGTCTTATCAGACAAAACACCCAAATGGCTGTCTGCCGCATCCCGATTCTTTGAGCCATGGTCTGTGGAACACACGCTGTTTGAAAAGCATCAGGCTCGGCATGCAGCCTTTGACTGAAAAATAGTCGAAGGCATCGATTGCGCAACGGAGCAGAATTCCGGACCCGACCTGACTGATCCTTGAGATTACGACTGACTAACGTCACTCCCCTAG
The DNA here is from genome assembly GCA_905338385.1 of Darwinula stevensoni. Lineage (NCBI taxonomy): Eukaryota > Metazoa > Arthropoda > Ostracoda > Podocopida > Darwinulidae > Darwinula > Darwinula stevensoni. The sequence continues at coordinate 7,460 of CAJPEV010005420.1, forward strand.
TCCCCCATAAATTGGCAGAATGTGCTAAATTTAGAAATGAGAAGAGACTTTCTAGGGATGCCATGAGGAGGTAGTTCTAACGGAAAGAATATTTTGAATTCGTCATGCGGAACAGTTTTCTCGCTTCAGACGAAAAAATAACTTCGTAATACCGAGCAATTCGTTTTATAGAACTTCGTTTTATAGAAAATTTTCAACGTGGATGTGAATGAGCAATCGGTCGGGAACTGGGAAAAATTTCGCAATAAAGAAAATTCGTTATAGAGAGGTTCGTTATAATGAACGTCACCTTTATATTTATACATACTGTATACAGGGTGACTCAAAAGTCCTTGGACACCTTTAATCAAGTGTAGCATTCTCAAATAAAAACCAATTTAATTTCTGATTTGACCAGTGCAAAGATCACAAAAAAACTAAACCAACCATGTTTTTATGTTTCAAATATATCACCATTTGAGGTAATAACCTGCTTCAGACTTTTTGGAAAATCATTTACGGTTCTTCACAACTGATCAATCGGCAATTCATTCCATTCCTTCAGGAGATCAAGCTTCAAGCTATTGATACTCTTGTGTGGCTTGCAGCAGACCTTGGCCTGCAAGTAGGACCACACACTGTAATCCAATAGATCCAAATCAGGACTACTAGCAGGCCATTCTTCTGGGGAAATCAAGTCAGGAAAGTGAGTTCTGCAGAAGTCGATGGTGGATTTTGCCTGGTGAGCCGGTACTAAGTCCTGCTGGAATGTCCAAGGCTGGGATTTGAAATGTTCCTGAGTCCAGGGGAGTAGCACCTTCTTCAACACACTCTTGTTAGTAGCTGGCATTGATCTTGGCCTGAGGCTGCACAAAATGCAGGGGAGTTTTGCCAGAAGCACAAACACCACCCCACACCATCACACTACCTGGTTTTTGAACTCGAATTCTTCAACACACTCTTGATAGTAGCTGGCATTGATCTTGGCCTGAGGCTGCACAAAATGCAGGGGAGTTTTGCCAGAAGCACAAACACCACCCCACACCATCACACTACCTGGTTTTTTAACTCGATGGACATATCGCTGGTGAGACTTGAAAGAGGAAAGCTTTTTACCCCAGAGGCGATTGTTTTGGGGGTTGTAAGCTTGCTCTACAGTGAACATTTTTTTGTCAGAAAAAACAATCCTTTGGACTGAGGACTGGTTAAACCGTTTGAGCAACTGGCGGGACCTTTGAACTTGTTTCTTCTTGCTGATCTCTGTAAGCAGCTGCACCTTTTGTTTTTTAAGAGGCTTCATGCAGAGCTTTCCCCTGATGTATCTTCGCAAGGTCTCTTTATCCACTCCCAAGGTTTGCGCAAACTTTCCTCCAGAATGCTCTGGATTTCGGCATAGCATTTGCCTGACTCGTTCCTGGAGCTTCTTATCCTGGAACACGGAAGGACGTCCACTTATTTGGCGATCTGCTGCTGATCCAAGCTCATTGTATCGCCGAAAAATGCTGTAGATAGTAGATCGAGGGGTTTTGGTGAGCTTTGAGATCCTGCTTGCTGGAAGACCACTCTGGTTTTGAAAAATCACTTCTTCTCTTTGATGTTTGGGAACCGTATCAAGAGCTATCGACCTGAAACTTGGAAGGCAAATAGATCTGATGTAAAAAGTTGCTTCACTCAAAAAATCACCTGGGTATCACTTGTCCAACGGTTTTTTCAATAGGTGTCCAAGGACTTTTGAGTCACCCTGTAATCTGTCACCTTTGCAAATCACCCACTCATGTCATGATTTGTGTCGTCGTTTATCGAAAACTTGACTCAGAATCCATCTGGTTCGGTCTTTCAGCGTGGAAAAATTAAAATCCATCCCCAACCGATTGTTGGAAAGTCTAATTCTTGCGCACACCATGTGAGAAGCAGGTTTTCTCCATGCAACTTAAGGAAAAGACTCTTGTCAGTGTCCTCTACAATCTTTGTCAGTTTTTTCATGATGAAAAATCTCGATACCTATGGCATAAAAAGAGAGAAAAAAGTTATTTGGAAAACTTGTTCTTTAAGTTGTGCAAAACGGTAATTACCCTTAAGGTTTGTTTGATGAAAATTTTGGAGATATGGTAGCTCAATCTGGTTCTGAATTACCACCTGGAACAATGACATAAACATCCCCCTGTCTCCATTCCTATTACTGGCAAGCCCGAGGAGTAAGCATGGTGCCTTATTCAGAACACTGGAGAAATGTTTCATTCATTTCGAAGCTGTGATACTTGTTCATCTACGTTCCTTCGTGCGTTCCAGTCACATCCATTTACCAAGGCATGGAGAGAAGCTATTAAGTATAATTGTATTCTGGAATGTGTTAAAATATTTATGAGAATTGGTTACACCTGGTCAGCATTTGTCATATAATGTAAGAATTTTCAGTTTCCAGTCCTAGTAAACTGAAAATCGCAATGAGCCTCAGAAATGCAACTGAAAAACTGTTTTGATCTAGCTGTCTGTCATTACCGAGTCATGACTTGGGAGCGCTTTTTTTGCCCAAAGAAAAACTAAAATTTCGGCTCATTTTCCCCCATCTTTGCACCAATATCTCAGTTATGAGTATGACCATTGATCGTTACCTGCAAACCGAGTAGTAACCAAGAGTAGATACTGACATTTTGCATCATGAAAAAACTGACAAGGGTGATAGAGAACACTGACACGAGTCTTTTCCTTAAGGCGCATAGAGAAAACGTGCTCCTCGCATGGCGTGCAAGAGGAGAAGCAGGCTTTCCAAGAAGCGGTTGGGGACGGATGTTAATTGTTCCACGCTGAAAAACCTAACCAGATGGATTCCGAGTCAAATTTTGGACAAAAGATGGCACAAGTCATGACTGAGTGGGCGCTTTGCAGAGATAAATAGATTAAGCTGTCGGAAGATATAACATTTTTTGCAGATGCTCCGATAGGTGCTGAGAATTTCGCTCACGAAAAAGTGTTGCAAGACTTTTGGAGGGCAGTTTTTTTTTCTCAGATGTCATTCTTATGACAAGAACCATTCCAATTACTTAAGGAGGTAGAGAGAGTGGGATCTGGGGAGGTTGCATTAGCTCGAGTGAGAGAGTTTTGGAAGTAACAAGCCTCCATAAATATTTCGTGATTCTTTTATATCGGTTTTATCCCCGCGGCAGCTGATTCGATTCTTCGACACTCACTTTTAGTGCTCACGATTGCTCACTCAAAAGTTTCGGAATGCCCATGAAATGAGGAGAGGGATGTAGCTACCTCCAAGTTGCGTTTTGACTTGTACTGACGGCGAGAGGAGTCCAGGACCGTAGGCGTTGTGTCCATTCACCCGGATGGTATAGACTGTGAATGGTGTCAAACCGGAGACGATGGTGAAATTGTTTCCACTTGCCACTTGCTTTGACCACACTGCTGTTTCCAGGATAGGGTTGCTGGTGTAATGTACCTCGTGTGTCAGGGGATACTAAAGGAAGAGATAATCAATATATCATCCACCCATTCAAGATATGGATTAAAACGCCGTGAATTTCATGGTAACGGAGGAGAGACCCAATCCCTTTTCAGCAAACACTTTTCCTCCATGTCCTACACGGATTCCTTATCGAAAATTTGTTGACGATCGTTATTGAGCGACTCAGGGAGTGAGAGAGTGAGTGCCTGACGCTTATTCCAACCATGTTCTAGTATAAAAAATTTGAAACTTGGAACACCAATAGCGCTCTTGGTGCTTGGTACTGATATAAGGAAATATCCCACTTTTGGAGAAAATCGGCTGGGAGGACGTTTTCCTTCAAATTTTCTTGATGGAAGAAAATTTGTTTCCAGTTGTGTTGGAAAAGGTATTAAATTAATAATAATACCGGGGGGGGGGGGGAGTTAAACGAAGAATCTCTTCACTGCCACCCTCTCAAAAATTAAAGTAGGTAGCATTTTTCTTAAGTTGACAAGCGTAACTGACACATGCTTAATATAATTATGTCCCACAAATTTCAAACAGCTGAAACGGTGCATATATGGCCATTTGTATCGTACATGTTTTGCTGCATTTGTTTCATCCAGCGCTTGCTTCGTTCGCGTATACTTATTAAGTGCTGATTTCGGGGGAAAATCGTAATTTTTGGGTACAGAACCTTCATGTCACAACTTTGCTTTCATGCACTGTCATTCCATAACTTTTTTGCGAGAGCGAGAGTTCTTGCAGTTGTGAGGTTAGATGTAATTTAGGAATAAAAATTTTAATTGGGGATTTTTATGGGAAAGTTAAGAATCTCCCCTCCACCCTCACCCCCAATAAGAAAATTTAAAATTTGTTGTCCCTTTTTGCGGAGAAATCAATTGCCACTTCTTTCCACCAGCAACACGAGTCACTGATTTTTGGCAGTTACAGTTTGCCAAATCAGTTGGCATTTTTACCAGTAGACCCAAAGAAATGAAAAGAAAAAAGAACAATAGTTCAGACACACGAAACTTGGTGATACGAGAAACAACATATTGTTAAGCGCAAAAGGACAACAACAGTCACATGTTGGAAGTGGCCACCGCCATGTTCAACACAAATCTGCCATTGTTGTTACAATCTGTTCCCATCAACATGTTTCGCCGTGTGGTGTATTGAGTACGGCGGTGGCCACTTCCAACATTTTTTGCAACATTGTGACTGTAAAATTGTCATTTTTTTGTCATTTGGTACTTTGTCATTTGTCATTTGGTACTTTGTCATTTGTCATTTGGTACTTTGTCATTTGTCATTTGGTACTTTGCAATGCCTTGGTTCTCATATCACCAAGTTTCATGTTTATCTGAATTATTGTTCTTTATTTCATTGCATCTTTTTTGATTAACTGTTAAATTGAACACCCTGTATGTCCTGCTAACTGGAAGATTTTCCTTGGACGTCAAAAACCGGGGAACATGATTCCCAAGTAACATTTTCTACAATCAGTTATGTTTTACCACTTCATTTAAAGAAGTGAAGCGCCGAAGCCGTGAATATTGGGAATTTGTTTGACCTTCGAGCAAACAAACTCGCTGGATGCAAATAATTTCAAAATTTGCCTTTCCCTAGACAAGCAATTTCGCGTCCAGGTACTATTTTGTGAGAATAAGCCGGTCCCTTTAATCGAAAGTGCATTGATCCTGGGAAATAAATGCAGGGTCTTTCTAAAGTCGCGCAACCTTATATATAAACAAGTGCTGTTGCATGTTTCTGTTGGAATATATACACATAATCTCTTGCTTGACGTATCGTTGGTCCCGCGTTTTTCACAGAAACTGGGAATGCTGAACATTATCAACACATCATTCAGCAATATATCGCCACGATAGAAATTGACGAACGCGATTCGTGCTTTCAACAAGACGGAGCAACCGCTCATAAGCAAGAATCTCTGGTCTCCCACTATTTTCTGTGAGGATAACTTAACGAAAGAGTATACGCTAACCGTCCATCCATCCATCGAGACTTGGAAACGTTGAAGCATAACATTGCACAAGCCATTGCCCGCATTACTCGTGCGACCTTACACTATGCGCAACATGCGCACATGCGCGTAATGTGCTTGCAGGAACGCGATGGTCACTTCCAAAACTTGCTATTACACTTTTTTCATAGGTAAGATGTGTTCCTTCTATATTAAGCCAGTTTTGATTGATTCAACTCAATTTAAGTCGCTCAAAAAACGTTGTACATGATGGGTTGCGTGACTTTTGAAAGACCCTGTATTTGCCATGCATTTCCTAGTACTTCCTAGTCCGTGCAATGCGAAAGAGGATCGTCTCACCGTCATTTCTAAGGAAGACTCTGTGGGTTTGTCCCACTGGATCATGAGGGAGGTTGAGCTCAAGGCTCGCGCCTTCGCGTTGCTCGGGACCGAGGGCGTCCGGCGGAGTGAGGGGGTCCTTCCTGAAACCAGATGTCTCTGTAGCCAATCGGAGTCGTCGTTGTCATCTTCAGGAGCACCATAATGAGGGAAAATGTGCTTTTCTTGAGCATATTCAGCCTGTGAACTTTGAAACTACCGGACCCTGGCGGCCAACAACAGGATTTACAGGCATGAACCTATTGGGGGAAGAATCCCCTCCACAGAAGGCGAAAAGAAATCGTCGAATCTCTTAAAGAAAGGAAAGGTGTCGATTTTCATCAATATCTAAATCGTTCTAAATCCCTTATAAATCATTTGAGATATCGCACATGAAAACGGCGGTCATGGTGGGATGGTATGCAAGTAATACATTTCGATTGGGCTATTTCGATTGCGCCAGCAAACCATTATTCTAGCAAGACGTGTTACGATTCACCTTTCAGGAACTTTCTTGAATTTCAACCATTTTTAAAGGAACTAAACGAGGGAAGAACTTCTGGCAATGATTTCATGAGCACACTTGAGTTTGCCCTCATGTATCTCTGTAGTATGAAGAAGAAACATGTATATTGGGCTACATTTATATTTGATTGATTTTCAGAATAATATTACCCTCTATGCATAATTGGCCTTTGGACCGTCTCCTTGGTTAGGTCATCCAGGCATTAGAGAGCGGGCGGATCTTTGGACACCCACAAAGGGTGTCCAAACTCTGGTCTCCAGGGCATGACAAATGACTTTGTAGAAGGCCTGTCATTGTTTCCCCCTCGGCCCCCCATCGGGTACATCTCAAAGAAGTCGAAGAGAAATACGAGTGTGACACACATCAAATCATTTAAACTTAAAAAATGAACATTAAACAACTCTTCTTGAACATCTCCGGGTAGGACGCGATACGAATTTTCCCATGGGCGAAAGAAGGCCAAATCTGAGCCAGCCCGAGGCAGGTCAACTCGGTTCGCTTGCCCCGAGGACATGGATAATTCCATCAGGTGTCTCATTTCTCTTCGTTCTCATTCTTACAAAGGACCGGAGAAGTTGCCTTTAGTGAAAGCCAGGGTTCTTATCTCCAACCCGCTCTCTAATGCCTGGATGAACCATAACTCTCCTGCTTGTGGAAGAACACCCAGTCGGAAAAAAAGTATTTCATTGCAAAAAAAAACAGTTGCTTTGGTCAGCTAGGACAGAGATTGGTGCTTTGGGAGCATTGTGTGACGATATCCAGGTGTAACCATCCCACAAAGGAGATGTCTTTCCAGTCACTTTTATAATTGATATAGAATGGAATTCACTGATATTTTCCAATTAATCGCACCTTGAGTGCATTGAGTAGAACCACCCTTGAAGCTTCACACGGTCAGACATTTGACTCGGAATGGCGATGACCAGAAAAAAAAGTCAATTCAGTACCTAATGTTGGTGGAGTCCAGGACATCCAGGACGGATTTAGCCCTCCCCACAAAGCCGTTGGCCGCCGCACCGGCGTCCTCGCCGTCGAGGTGGTCGTGGAATAGATCTCTGGAAGAGTTAAATAAATAACAGTGGCTTCAGTGATACAGTTGTACGGTTGCAATGAAGTATTTACATTTTTTTTAAACTTTGTTTCGAAGCAAAAAATTTTCCGGGATATGAATATTCAGCTGGAATTAAGTCAAGTGGCTAATCATATCCTAACTTCGTCATTTCCAGCTAAATATTTCGATGTTTCTTGGAATATTTTTTGCTTCGAAACCAGTTTTCTGTCAAGTTGAAGTAAAACAGGCAGTGTTGGGCGCGTTACTTGTGAAAAGTAACTAGTTACAATTACAAGTATTTCATCCAAA
>CAJPEV010005421.1:0-15114 GCA_905338385.1 Darwinula stevensoni
CTCTCCTGTGACCTTCACACTGGTGATTAAACTATAAACCTGCATCCAGCCTTGTGAACCAGAGCCCAGATCTTGCCCACAAAGACAACTTCCCTTTCCTTTTTCCCATAATTTTTGCTCAATTGTGTATACACTAATCCTTTCATATTGACAATACTTTAGTCAAATTAATTCGAATTTAAATAGAAACGAAAGGAAACTTGCCCAATCAAAGTAGTTAACAAACGTGGGTCTAGGCATAGATATTGATTGAAAAGAATACCAAAACATTCAAATTATGCCTGCAAGAGCAGGGTAATGATCTGTGGACCTAAAGTACTCTAGATCCAATGGACATAATTTTGCCTGGGCCCTTTGCAAATAGGCCAAACAATAAGCAGATCAAAGGCCTAGCTTACAATCGGCTATTGAAAACCCGCAGCGCTTGGCCTACCTCAATGATCCCATGTATACAGAAGGCCTAGGCCAGGTTCTGTGTAACGTTAGTGAAGAGTTAGGCTCATCCATTGGGCGCACACCATAGGCCTGGGTTTTTTATATGCCTTTCTTGCCTTGTGAAAAGCGTGCTCGTAAAGCTTTACTTCGGCTGGACGTCCACCACGATTCCTGAGTTTGGGATCAGAGAAATGTTCTGGCATGGGTACCACGTGGTTTTACAGGCTCGTTTGACCCCAAAAAGATGGCTTCAAAAGGTGCCGCGACACTAGCGCCAGTTTCCGCCCCTTGGCTGCCACTGCCTTAACATCTATTGGGTTTCACACAATGAGATTTGGATTCTCCTCTGACGAGGTGTTGCACTTTTTCAATGCAGGGTTGAATGAAGCCTTCTCTACAGTGGTGGGCATGAAAACTCACACTCGAGTGGGATGTCATGAATTGGAAAACCATGGGTTTATTGGGCAACTTGACAGCATGAGAGATGGCGGCCGCTCCTTCAAATTGGCGTGCGGCTGCAGCACGTTTCCCATTAGTGTCTCCAGTCTAGTTATACTGGGTGGGCCAAAAGTATTTGACCAGATTTAAAATTCAATAAAAAATTGAGTTGCCAGGAAAATTGTGAATATAACTTTATTTGATGGATAAATACATGACTTTTTTCATACGCTTCAGACACTTCAATGTGGGCACCTTGTGTCGCATGGAGAATAATCCTATCGAAATTCCAATATTTCCCATGTGCGAGCCTCCGTGCATCTATTGATTGCTGCGATGACATCCCTGATCCGTGTCTTCAGATCTTCAGCTTCTGTAACCTTGGTAGCATAAACCTTATACTTAACCTCACAGAAAGAAACCTAGAGGTGTAATGTCTGGGGATCGGGGAGTCCAAACAAGTAGGCCATCTCTGCTTAGCCAGCGATTCGAGAATGTTGCATCCAGATAGTCGCCGATAACCCTACCCCAATGTGGCGGGGGCACTATCCTGTTGGAAGATTACCGTGGGTTGGAGATCCTCCACCTGAGACACGGATCAGGTGGAGGAGACCGTCACAACAATCAATAGAGGCATGCTGGCTCACACATGGGAAGAATTGGAATTTCGATTTGATGTTCTCCATGTGACACAGGGCGCCCACATTGAAGTTTGCGGAGTGTATGAAAAACAACTTTATGTATTGTACCCATCAAATGAAATTAGTTTCGCATTTTTCCTGGGGACTTATAATTTTTTTTCTAATTGAATCTTAAAATTGGTCAGAGGCTTTTGGCCCACCTCGTATTTACCCTGTCTCTGCTTCGGCCTCTTAGACACAGTTGCCTCTTCTATAATGTTGCTACGTTACATTCTCTGACCTAAAGTTCTGATTTATCTCTGCTCTGGGGACATTTGAATAAGTAGAAGAGGTTAAGCTTCGAGAAAGAAGAAAGTTTACGAGTCTTAGGTTTTTGTATCCTCGCAAATAAATTCTGAAATTGTTCATCTTTACCACGCCCTGAGCCCAAAGGGGGATATTCGGATACATTTGGATAAATAGGTAAGTGAGGGGGGGCATCAATTGAGGACGCAAAGAAGATGGTATCGCATGTTAATTACCACTCACAACCTCGTCCAAAATCGACGGTACGCACAGTCGAGAAGCAGGATCCTTAGCCACTTACGTCTTTCACGTATTTCCGAGCACTGCTACTTTTTCATTTCGGCCGCCAGTGATATCAATTCTAACGATTCTTCGAATCTTGCTTTAGATTCTGTGCTTTTTGATGAAAAGGCAACTAGACAACATGCAAGATGATTCGCGAATACGTTTGCAATATGCCAGGGCCACGTGGAAATACGTAGTTTCTTGAGACATTCGGAACAGGGGCTAGAAATGTTAACGAGACCGGAAAACTAGAGAAGGGGGATGTAGGAGTGGTCCCGAGTCTTTAAAAGGATGTTCCACTTCCGCGACGTCTCACGTTTTCATATTTGAGGTTAAGCGACGTTTGTCGCAAAGCATTTTCATGAAACGCGGAGCTGGAATTATTAAAAAAATCATATTTCGAATGAATAATATTGAGTGCGTCCCGTCATACACCACCCCCCTTCCCAAATCCTAGAATTTCCCAACATGCAAAATTTCAACAGGTTCGGTTCTATGATATTCATTGAGACACAATATACTGTATGAATTAGGAACTCATGTCTATCAGGTGAAGATGAGGAGATCCTTCTCATCCTCAGAGACTCCCAATTTCCCTTTAGAGAAATTTCAAGAGTTCTGTCTCAGAGGATTGTAGTGATAACGTTCGTATTCCAATCTGTCACGCGTTGGAACAATAATAGGGATGCGGAACATAAGGGAACCTGCAATTGCATGTATGCAAATTTTCAATGAGTGCTGCCTCGTAGCATTCGAGTGAAATACGTCGTTGGAATTTTAGAACACATGGCATTGGATCAGGTACGATTTTGGACTATGCCCGGCATGGGTTTCAGCTTCAATGGAACAACCTGATCGGGCAGGCAGCTCGGTAGGCAAACAAAATTCCTGTTGGGTGCAGGTTAATGCACTATCAGAGGGATATTTTTCTCCAGTTGCTCACAGCTGCTGGCAAAAAAGACACCTCGTTCCGTCAGCTCTTGTGTTCACGTCATGAACCCTTTCAAGTAAGAAAGTTTCGAGGAAAAGCCTTTTTTGGTTTAACGTTTAAGGTACTCTGCTAGTAGTAGTAGCACGTTTCACCGCTAGAAAGCAACACTGAAGAGATTATGTGCCCTTGAGTTGACTGCATACACATGTTTCGAGGTATGTGTACCATGGCTAAAAAAACATCATCGCCAAAAATTTTGTCGTCCACTAGAGTGGACACCATGCGTGAAAGGGTTAAATGAACTCAAGCAGGTGACTATGGAACGTCGCGAACTTTGAGGGCACTGAATAGTCCAGCACAATTGTGACGTCATGGGAGCGTCAGCCTTCAGCATCAGCTGGAAGCTCAGCAGATGCAGCTGAGCCTCTTGGAAAAAGGACGTATCCAGAGACCCCGAGTTCTGGGCGTAGAGGCCTGAGTGGGCTGCGGGCCGGTCCGATCGACCCTACACCAACCGCAGGTGGAATCCGCAAAGCTCGATTTGGCCGCTCGAGCTTCGGGTCGGGTAGGACCACGACTCGAACCGGGCCGGTTGGGTCGGGTTCGGAAAAGTCGACCCATTCTAGCCCCTGGCGGATAGATGGAGGACATCGGCTATTATTATATAGATTTTCCTCACTGAGGCAAACGAGAAGGGCGTGATGCCGGGTTTGTGTACATCCGCTCGTGTGCAATCCACCTATCTAATGTTTGTTCACGATAAGGTGGTTCCCCTTCGCAACAAAAGGAACTGAAAATACGAATGAAAAAGGAAGGAACTCTGTTCTAGTAGGTGTGATGGTGCAAATAGAAAAAACCCTCTTGTATTTCTAAGTACAAGAGGAGCGAAGATCACCTAAGGTCAATTGAAGTTCGGACTCCATATTATGACAATTAGAGGAACACCTATGTAATGGCAAAGCAAACCAGCAATTGAACGGCTCTATCATCAGTAGCTTCTCACCGAGAGCAAACTTTTGCATTCTTGTATTCTTTTGCAACTTTTGTATTCAAGTCCGGTAATTTTGAAAGGGTGTCAAGAACGTGTCTTGTTAGGTGTTAGTTCAAAAACTTCAAACCAGAAGTAAAACCTTAGTGTACAATGAGATTTGTTCCGTAGATGGACTTGTGGTTCTTACAAAATACCAAACCCAATATAGAAAGCATCTGGTATCTTTCGCTCATGATTATTACACCATTCCAAAGATCTAAAAGGGAATTTGGCGAGAAGAGGCATCCCCATTTAAATTACTTATGTTCCTCACCTCTCATTTTCTCCTGCCTTCCCTACCTTTCTCTATCTCAAGTTTGTTTCATCCAATCCATATCCCAACTCACAAACACCACATATGTGCGAAAAAGCGTTATATCTGGACAACCCGTTCGTTGACTCACGTCTAGCACCGGATGCAAGAGGCAAGGCCCGTCGCCATTTCCAAACCATCGCTCAGGTCCAAATGCTTTATCAGCTGCATGTGGTTCTACGTAGTTTGCTTTTTTACGAGATAATATTTCTCTTAAAATAGGTTTGATATTCCTTCTTGTCAGTAAGGGGCCACAAACAACGTCAATGTCTAAAACAGAAAGATGAAAACAAAGCATTTTCCAAATAATGTAGACCTGTAAGAAGCAAGAGAGATTGGAAAACACACTAGTCGTTAAGGTATCATCCATATCGCCCAAACATATTTCACATGATGCAGATTAAAATATCTCGTCCACTAGAAACAAATTTACAACGATCTGTCAGACCCTCTTGAGGTTTCAGGCGATAGCTGCTTAACGTGAAGTGACTCATTGGTCCCGAAACGTCCTTTGCAAACCGCCACACCTGGGTTTTCATTTTGATAATGCATAGAATTCGTCAGTTTTGCACAATTTAGGACGGATATCCACGACCATGGTGGAAAAAAAACTAATTATAAACACGAGTTCTCATGACTTTCATATGAGAATTGTGATTCCCCATGAGGCCTTGCAACGTTCTCATGAGGGCTACGAGAATCATGAGACCTCTTGAGGTCTTTCGACTTTCTCTTGGGAACTATTATGTCTCTCTTGATGTCATAAGACTAGATGATGAATTATTATTAGTATGAGGTACTCAATGATTTTTTTAAATGTATTCATGACTCTGGATATGATGCCATTGGCGCCTAGTTTCCTAGTAATTCTAGTAAACCCAGCGTACCGCGTCCCGTATTCGAACAACTTAAGGTATCCCTTGTATGGATCTACATGCGGACATCCACATGAAAGAAACTTGATCATGAAAAAAATCACTTGGATAACTCATGGGAACTTCTGTTCTTTGGATATAAGTCAAAGTCACTCTGGTTTTAGGGGATCCCCTATTAAAAGACACAATTTAAGAAGTCTTGCGATATATTCATCCCCCCTCCCACTAGAGTCTGGTACATTAATATAAAAATATGCTCACTCAGTAATGTCAGCAGCAGTCATTGTCTATTGTGACAGCCTCGTTGTTGGCTTGTGTTACGGGACCAATCAACGCATTTGTAACAACGCCACAGGTCACGTACTCGTATCTGTATTCTTTCAAATTCATGTCAACGTCCATGATGCACCATTCTGGAGGGAACACGTGGTGTGGAACCCTCCATGATGATCATCACGTCGATGAGAGACCATATAGACGTCCCTTGGAAGAGTTCGTAATTCCATAAAACTTTGGTATATCCGGGATCCTGCCCTGTGGCCTTCTGATGGGTCACTGAAATGAATACTCCCATGAATACTCCCTACTGAGAACCTTAGATGTTCCTTCAGATAGACACGAGATTGTGCATAGGTAGCCACTGTGGCGAATCTCGCGCAATGAAGCATCTCTATGTAGTTTTCATCTGGTAAACACTATTACTCCTACGGGGAGCTAAGAGATATGATATGTGAATGCGCTTGTCGCACCGGAGTACGAGCATACCTCTATCGTTTCCATGAATTCCTGTCCGTGCAGCTAATCTCTGACAGCATATAGAACTATGTGCGCAGAAATGTTTACCGTTGATGTATTTTTCCTAGGCATCTGAAAAGATGGTAATTTCACTGAGCTATACGGAGAGTGATGATGAAGAATTTCCCATGGAAACTCAGCTAGTTTTTGAGACTGACAGCTGGGTGGTATGAAGACGCACGATGTTATGGAGGACAACTCCCTGAGTCAGCATTCGCGTGCAGTGAGAAAAAATTGCTTCTTTCGAGCTCCGAAAGTGTTGCCTTAAATATTTTTTGCGCGAGTCTCCAATGTCCTAGTTGTCATCATATCGACAAATGACGATCATATCGACGAAAAGACATCCCAATTACAACCCATCATAATTATTTCAAAGTTTGACGAGTCCTGCGATCTGCCAAAGTCATCGAGCTGCTCCAGAGTTGCTACATTTCAAGAGGAAAAGTACCCCTAAAAACTTTGGCCCTGGTCATCGTACAATTATCGTAGCCCTAGGGGTTGATGTCCTGTTCGTTCGCAATGGATTTTCAAAAACTTTGAAGGGGAGGGAGTAGGAGGTAGTAGGTCAAAATGACTCGATCGTGAAGAACAGGATTTGGCGACCAGAGACGTGTACTAAGAGGAATGACATTTGAGCAGAAATGAAATGTGCAGCCAAAGAACCAACAGAAGTTGGATTCAGTTGGATTCAGGGTTGCACAATTGGTGGAGCGGGTTGAGAGACCCTTTGCCTATGTATATGACAAAGTTCGCACTTCGTGGAACTCAAGCTTGTGGGTCTCGAAATAAAAGGTCATCAGGAAAACGTTAAGTGGTGCATATCAGGTGAGACACAATGTTGGCTTACAACGCCTCCGACTGCATAGATAAGGCTATCAGTTCTTTTCTCATTCGTCCTCGAATCTCATTTCCCTGTAAGTCTTGAGGAAAAGAACGTGGAACGCGTCATTCTCAGTTTCATATCATTCTGAAAGGTCTACCACCTGAAATTGGTGTATACATTTCCCTCCTCTCTGGAGGTATACATTTCTCACCTCTCCTCCTCCTCTCTTTCCCTGAAATGCGAGATGTAATGTCATCGCAACAATTGACATTCTAGTTCATAATCATGCTACCTAATCCTGGGATTAGAAAAAGGAGTTGACCCAGTTCGGCATTTAAACCAATTTTTAATGTGTGGTTTTATTTCGAGTGTCCTTGGCCAAATCGAATACATCTATTTTCCAAATCTGAGTAATTTTGAAAATGTTAGGTTGGGTTAGGTTTGCCCATTATTGGCCTTTAACCGATTTTGATTAAATTAATATTTATGTAATTGATTCCACTTGTGGACATGAAATGTATTATTTTCATGCAAATGTGAAGGGTTCCAAAAAGGTAGGTCAGGTCAGGTTAGGTAAAATTTATTCAACTTTTTCAAATGGGACTTCCAATAAATGCGTTCCGCATCGTCACGAACCTAAAACTAAATCATTTTGGGAGTAATCATTGAACCTAAGCTTGGAAATGAAAATGTAACAAAACAATTTGAATATATGATTCATGATGTAAAACTTAATGATGCGGAGATACATTGCAGGATTTAAAAAATACGATTCCATTGTTTTTTAATTTAGATTTTTTCTCGGTAGTCTGCGTTTCCCTTCTTTCGAAAACTGTTAGTATGTATGCTAACGAAAAACTCATGCAAAATAAATTCATAGTAGCCTAACTTAATTTTTTCAAACCCTTCAGATTAAAGTAAAATTCATATTTTATTACTCTGCAAAGGACACCCATTTAAATGATATATTATTAATTTAATTCGGTTTAAGAACAAAAGTAACATTATATTGGACATTCTCCTTTTACGACTGAAGGACAATTAGAAATAGAACATAATGTTTTCCGAACATGCCTCCCTGCCCTGTACCGCCACAAAAGAGCAAAGTAATCGCGTTTAATTTCCCTACTCATATCGATTTTTCATATTTAATTTCTTCATAATATCAATATCACGGCTGTACCGATGGCTTATTTTTTCCTCATAACCATCGCCCGGTGCCTGTGCCGATTGTGGCATGTATAACAAATCGCCCATAATTTCAAATAGGCCTGATTGGAAGCCATGTGATGCCTATCAGTAGGCTTCCTGGAAACGATAGAGACCACGTTCGGCCCTGTCCCACCTTGCTGCCTCTCCCTCTTTATGGCTGTCAGTGGTTAGCTTATTACACATTGCTGCTGTTGAGAGCATTTAGTGACACATCTCATTCAAAAGCGTAATGTGATTGGAGATGTAATGATTTCACTTTTTTCGCTACTTTCCTCTACCGGTTCCTATAGTCCGGCTGGATTATAATCTGATCGATATTTTTGTCTGAAAGAGGCCGGCAGGAGTGGCTTCTAGTGAGACAGGAGGGCCGGCGCCGGCCGTTCATGCCCTCACATCCTTTTTTTTGCTTTCCCCGTCCTCTGGGCACCGGCACCGACGCCATAATGGCTGATGGTGCCGATAGTGTAACACCGGTGGCCGATACCGGTGGTAGCCAATACATCGGTACCGTCCTAATCAATATATAGACCATACCTACGTCTCGTGGGATCCGCTTCGCAGGTACAAAAAATTTCAACAGACATAAAGAACTTTGAGTTAATTATTAATTTGCAGTAAGAGGAAATGCAATTAGTAATCAGAAGTAGAGGGATTCCTTGAGGTCCAAGAGACAGCCTAGTCCAATCCAAGAGAACACTAAAGAAGTAGCATCGGGAAATAACAAACTCTTAAATTAGATATTCAATGAACATGTTACTTTTTGTGCAAGCCATGCAAGACCATGCCAGTTAATATGAGACCATACTCACTTTCATATGACCCCTCCTTCATCGTTACGTAATTTGGGTAACTGGATATTTCACTGTAGGATATTTAATTTTATTTTACCGGATATTTTACTATTAATAATGACTTGAAAACATTTCGATTTGAAATATCTGGATTCCATTCCACTGCTGTGTCCAATTCGCTCCCTCAATACTTTCTGCCTCAAGAGTTAAATTCTTCTTTATCCTATCACGTTGTCCCACATCAATGATATACTGTGTCCGTTCTGGGCAACCCATCCACTCTCTCGCAGTTTACGAAAAAAATCAAGCAAAATATGATCTGATTAGGTTCTCCTGACGACCTGAATCTGAGAAAATAAAAGCATCATTATCAATATCATTATTCACGCAATTGGTACAAAGCAAGTTGCCTCAGATTTTCTTTGTGGTGTGTAGAAAATGTCGTATTTCAAGAAAGGATAATGTTTCAAAGTATTTTTCAACATCGCCTTTGAGGACCTCATGTAGAATGAGGCATCATATGATGCTGGGGAAGAGGAAGGTTACTCTTTTGGAGATCCTGGATCCACTCAAAGTCCCAAATCCCAAATGTTAACTCGAAAAGCAATTGTGCCCACGATACCTCATCTAGGTTTGGTTCACGTCCTCTTAGCTTTCATTTACCATCCATTACACTACCATACATTTTCATTAACCAGGAGGCTTATGATAAAAGCATGCGTAGCCCCCGAACATGGCAGTGTGTCGGCATTATCTCATACTAGAGTGCCTATGACGCTTCTAGTTCGACGCAATGATTCATGAGCGGTGGCTCACGGAGGAAATCACTTGCGGGATTTCCTCCACGAACCGTGTCTCCACGCTGTTTTCCAGATGATACTGTCTTCACACTGACAGCACTAAAGATGAGAGCTGCCTTCTTCCTCGTCCTCGACGCATTCTATTGGACTTCCATCTCCCTGAGTGAGCTTGGTCTAAGTGTGACGTTGAGTCCGGAGTGGGGGTAATGGAAATGAGTAATGCTTGGGTTGGTTTTCCGTAGGTCAAGATTTGGGAGATGAATGCGATTTTGAGTTGCAATCGTGCACACTTAACTTTTCCGAGTGTGCCCTCTCGCACTTCGAACAGGACATTTACGTCTGCCAGTGCAGGGATGGATACGTGGTGGAGAACAGTGAATGCAGTGAGTGCATTAGGTTACATATTTCAATGGGACCGCATTTCTATAATATTCCAGCAGAGATTCGTGTGATAGTATACCTAAACATGGAGAGCTATGGGTACACACATATGATTTTTCTTTCAACGATTATTTCTCGGAGGACCGCGTAAATTGAGGAATTCATAATGACAGTTTTGAAATAATAATTTCTATGTGAAAGAAAGAGAAAGACGCACTTCCACGTATGTATTGGTGCATAACCTTTCGGAAATAGCTACGTTAAGTTTTATTTCCTACAAACAGTAGAAGCAGGTGCTTCCACTGAAAAATAAAATTAGATTAGAAATACCTGAAAACACAAGAAGGTAATGCCGATGCTAATAATGCATGACTCATGGATTCTCAGGCAATTTCCGAGGCGGGTGATTCCATGACGAATCAACCAACATCCGCCCAGCTCAGATTTTGCTGAAAATTTTCATGCAATTTATCATGTCCGAAAACTCAGAAGTGTAAAATTTTCCCCCATAAGGTCCATAGGTCAGATGCTACAGGGCGGTCGAAATGTAGGGTCACCTAACCTCCGATTTTGATATCACGGTAACTAAGAAGGGATTCGTACTAGAACTTTGACTAAAGGGTTGATTAAGTGGAAATTGACAATATTTCAAATTTTGTATTAAGACATCACTTGAATAGAAAAACCACAAGGTTATTTATGGACAAAAAAATTGACATTTGAAATGAACATGAAACCCAAAAAATTAAAATCTCAAAAAAGAAAACCATGGAAAGATCAATGCCTCTGCTTCTGGTATATAAAATATAGGTTATATTTTTTGCATTTGTCAATAAATTTTTGGATAAGAAGATCCCAACTATGAATTCATGCACAAGTAATCGAAATCCTAGTTGCGTGTGTGATTGGGATTTCGGTGCAAAATGGCATGCATGATGACTTTTCAGAGATATGAAGGCAAACCGAATTGCATCGCTCTAGCCCAAATATCTATAGTTCAGAAGATACTGAGCCCCAAATGTTTGCTCCCAAGGGGAAAAGTCACCCCAAAGGTCAGACGGCTACCTTTGGCCCTCGTTGAGCCAGGAAAAAATGTTCGGCTTCAAATAAAAGCTGAGCTTTATTAGATTTTACAGGTTTTCGATTTCCGTAGTTGACCGTTTTTTAAAGCAACTATGAGTGTGAATAAATACGAAAATAAATAGCTCCAAATGGCAAATAGCTCCTGCTAAGTTAAAATTGAAGTTAGCATGAACCCCCAAAATTGCCAAAATCAAATTATATTTTCAAAGTTCCTAAGTATCGGAATCCTGGTGAGAACCAGGCGTACGCTGACAGACACCAGTGAACGGATGTAGTTCATTCATCCCAAAACGTTTCAAGCATGAGAGAATTAGAACCAGAACTTCACTTTCATAGGAGATAGACGCCTGAGTAAAATGTATTAGTTATACCAATAATAACTTAGAATTCCATGCATATTTCCACTTGTCGAGAAAGACCCTCCAATAATAAAAACCTTGGCATGTGATTTAATCCCCTAATGCCAGAATTCAATTGTGTCACAGATTCAAGTTCCTGGGAGGTAGTGGCAGCATTCCACATCTGTTGGAGTGCAAACCAATATCGTCAGGTGTATTCGACTAATGGTTCAAAACCGCTAAGGCGACAATCTAATAATTATGCATCGTTTAGGATTTAGTACCATGCAGTCTTCAAATCACTTCCTCTAGATTTTTACATTTTATAATAACCTGAACTCTAGAAATTGAGTCACGATGTTCACCTATACTTTTTGAAAGACATGTCCGGCGTCGAACTCTGTTCTATCGCAATTAAGACCTGAGGTAGCCGTTTGACCTTTCAGGTGACTTTTTCCACGGAGGACAACCTTTGGGGTTCAAAATCTTCTAAACAGATTTAGCTAGAGCTCTGAAATTTGGAATGCCTATATATCTCAGGGAGGTCGTTCTAAATACATTTTTGCAACGAAGTCACATTCGCTCTCGCAACCACGATTTCGATTTCTTGAGTCATTATGCCTCATATGTGGCAGGGATCTTATGACTCAATAAATTATTGACGGAATATAAAAAAATATTACTTCTCTATAATGTTGTACGAGGTGTGGCTATTAAGTTTCCAGACTTTTATTTTTTAAAAATTCATTTCAAACCTTACAAATTAATCACATTCATCGCCTTCAAAGTACTCCCTTCCAGAACTGATACACTTATCCCAACGATGCTGCAATTGCTGGAAACAGCGGTGGAAGTCTTCTTTCGGGATGTCTTTCAGAGCCTGCGTCACAATTGTTCGAAAGTCTTTAATGCTTTGAAATCGGTGGCCTTTCAATAACATTTTTGAGTTTGGAAAACAAGCAAAAGCCTGTGGGGGCTAAATCGGGCGGATACAGCGGGTGATCCATTTCAGTGATCCGTTTGGTGACCAAAAACTCCCGGGCAGACAGCGCTGTGTGAGCCGACGCGTTATCGTGGTGCAGGATCCACGAGTTCTCCTTTCACAAATCCCCGCTTCTCCTCACAGCCTCACGGAAACTCTCCAAAACGTTCATGTACAACACCTGGTTGATTGTTTGGCCAAAATGTGACATTAGTTCTCTGCTTGAGATTACGCTCCATTTCAAATCCACCAGCGCACACAAAATACGGTCTACCTTAACGGCCGCAGCTCGTAGCGTGCTGGTCAGACCACACTGAAACTTGCCCAGTTATTAGCTAAGGCTCTCCCCCATTTTACAATAATAGCCCTACTCCCCCCCCCCTCTCTCTCAAACTTGAGCAATCAAACCAGTCTGGAAACATAATAGCCACACCTCGTATATAAGTAGGAGTGTCATTGACATGTTCATGGTTTTTTCTAAAGACAATGATTTTTGGAGGTTCATGCTCAGTTCAATTTTAACGTAACAGGAGCTCACTGACTTACAGTTATTCCCACTTTTTTATTAAAAAAATAAAGAAAATTCGTATCATATTTGCTAAGAAACAAGGTTAAGTACGGAAAGCGAAAACATGCAAAATTAGATTAAATTTAGTTTTAGCATTCATTTGAGGCCAAAATTTCTTTTCTGGGCTCAAGGTGGGCAAAAGATAGCCGTCTGACCTTTGGGGTGACCTTTGGGGTCCCCTTGGGAGCGAACATTTGGGGCTCAGTATCTTCTGAACTATTTGGGCTAGAGCGATGCAATTCGGTATGCTTTCATATCTCTGAAAAGTCATCATGCATACAATTTTGCACCGAAATCCCAATCACACACGCAACTAGGATTTCGATTACTTGTGCATGAATCTTGGGATCTTCTTATCCAAAAATTTATTGACAAATACAAAAAATATTACCTATGTGTGATTTTATATACCAGAAACAGTCACTGATCTTTTCATGGTTTTCTTTTTTGAGATTTTAATTTTTTGGGTTTCATGTTCATTTCAAATGTCAAATTTTTTGTCCATAAATAACCTTGAGGTTTTTCTATTCAAGTGATGTCTTAATACACAATTTGAAATATTCTGTCAATTTCCACTTAATCAACCCTTTAGTCAAAGTTCTAGTACGAATCCTTTCTTAGTTACAGTGAGATCAAAATCGGAGGTTAGGTGACCCTACATTTCGACCGCCCTGTAGCAACTGACCTATGGATCTCATGGGGGAAAATTTTACACTTCTGAGTTTTCGGACATGATAAATTGCATGAAAGATTTCAGCAAAAACTGATATGATCGAAAATGGAAAGAACGAATGTATATGCATGAATGCATGCGAAATATATGCTCAATTCTTCCGGTCTACAACGAATCCCCGAATATTGAAACCTTGAAGGAACTGAAACGGGGAATGTAACTTAAAGGCGAATGACACGAAACGTCGAAGGGGACAAAAACCCCCAATGCAACAGAAGATGGAAAAAAAAAACTTGCACTCCCAGACCGGGAATACTCCTACGCCATTTCTCTAAGTTCCTGAAGACTATGAAAGCAGAGATGTCCTGCACTATCTCATAAGTATTGCGCCTAATCTGGAGTTATGAACCCCTCCTTTTGCTTACATATGAACATCTGGGCAAAAAAGTGTCATTCCACTTTTTGGCGGTTCGGTTTTTCTCGGTTCTTTGTTTTATTGCGTTCGTGATAGTAGTACATTCGAGGTAAAAATAACACCCATCCTTATGTCTGATTTAATCAACTGATACGTGCTTATAGTCGAGATGGCCTTTTCCCTGGCCATCACTTTCTGCTTGCATAGAGGATTTCGCTGAATCCTGTTGCTAACTTCTTTGATGACTCGTGGTGTTCTGGCAGTGGGTGGACGTCCAGATCTAGGGCGGTCTCGTATTCCCTGAGTATCATAGTAACGTTTGATAGTTCGGTATAAAAAAAACTGCCGAATAATTCCAAGTGGCTGCAAAGTCTTGATATGATTGCAGGTTTCTGACCCACTTTGTGCAGGGCAATCACTGCTATGCGAATCTCTTAGTCACCCCACTCCATGTTTACTGCACGCAACACAGCAGCCAAAATGCTACCAACCAATACGGCAGATAATACACTGCACGATTACTAGGTTGCAAGTTTCTAGCTTCTTTCGCTAGAATGCAAGGAACATGTAAATCTTGTAACAATATTTATGGCAGAACTAGGTATAAAATATAAAAATTACACATGAAACATGAAAATTTCAATTACAATCACGAAAGAGCTCAAAATTCAGAAAAGGATTTTATTCCAATAGCAGCCTTAATTCAGGTCTGAAAGGGTTATGAAAGGTATTGGGCTCTACCGCGCCTATTGATCACGAGGACGTTGAAGCGAGAAATGAAGTCTGCCACACAGAAAATTCAGTGTCTCAGTTCGATGCATTTTTCTCGTGAAAAAATCTATCCTGCATGTGATGCGTCTTTATCGCATCGAATGTTGGATGCGAAAAAAACGCATCACATGGAGGACAACTTTTTTATCGACAAAAATGCATTAATTTTATCTTCGTGTATAAGTCAGGTATATTATTCGCTTCTGCCGCATTGAACATTTCGTGATGAACTTCAGCCACATCGAAATT
>CAJPEV010005422.1:0-15114 GCA_905338385.1 Darwinula stevensoni
ATGGGAAAGACCAGTACTCGTAACTGGACCAAAGGAGGATATCAAATAATCCGTGTACAAATCAAGCAATTGTAAATCATTCATAACTGTCTCTTTTGACAGCAAATTTACGACCTATAATGTTTTTTATCCAATTATCAAAATTTTTGACCTGCGAAAGGTCAGTTATTAAAATCAATTTCAGATGCGTTTTCTATTAAAGTATAGAAAATGAATCCAAAATCTCTGTTATTTAAAAGCAAGTCAAAATTCTCTTGAAGCTTTTGGTCGTCTCTCTTTATTTTTTTTATTTTTGGAATTAAACTTTTTGGAAAATTTAAGCTGATGTTGGAGACGATTGAACTAAATTTATATATTTTATTTAAATCATTTTGCTTGCAAGTAAGCATAGTAAGGTATCCAACTATGCTGTATAGAATTAATTTAGGCTCAAAAATCGTATTGTAGAAATCTTCATTTAACTTATTTTTTGCGGATTCAATTTCTTCTTTTGGATAGAAAGAATTTATAGTGTCTAACCGAAGATGAAATTGATTTTGGATTGCTCTACATTCTAAAAGTGCAGCAATAGTAAGAGGTATTCTTGCTATTTCATTATCATCTTCTTTGTCACAAATAGTAATAAAGAAGAGTGGTTTTTTATAGTTTGCTTTCCCATTCATGTCAAACCTTGGAGCACATGATTTGGTTAAATACCAATTATTATCTTGTAATGAAAAATCGGATTCTATTACATTTGTATAATATGTTGATTGGGATTCCGTCTTACAGTAGTCATCATAATATTTTATTCGCCAAAATTCTTCTGTTTGATTTGAGATTCGAGCATTAATTGCATTATACTTTAAAAGTAAATGCTCATGCCCCCACAGACTTGTCATGTGGTCTAACCAATGTGTCAATTCATGTGCATAAATTGACCAAATATAACTCGATTCTTCATTTTCAATTTTTTCGGACTTAATTTTTTCAAATTCAGATTGGCGCACAAAGCACAAATTTATAATTTCATTAAATTGGTTGTAATAAGCCAATGTGCCATTATTATTAGGGAAAATGTTTCTATGTTTTTTCATTTTTTTGCTTGGAGTGAACGTTTCTGCTAAACGTAGTATGGATGCATCGCCAATATTGCCGTTTTAGACTTTGTGTATATCGAGAATTGACATTTCAAAACCTAAAACCAACCCTAGCTATGAAGTAGCTCTATGGTAACCGATTGGTGAAAGTTAAGGGAATTGCAATACTACGCAAAAGCCTTGAAATTACCAACCAAAATATCGAAAATATATTTCATGTAAGGTTTGGAATAGGAAAAGGGCTAGGCTATTAGGGTGGAAGTCCCTATAATGACGAAGGCTAGGCTGTAGCCAATAACTCAACTTTAACCTCACCTTATTTTCATTAGCACAGTCTAGCACCCGGCGCGTAGCTTTGTAGTGGTGGAGTTTTAATCTCAAATCAGCAGTGTATTTATTCTTTTTTTACAAAAAAATATCCTTGAATTTTTTCCAATTTTCAAGGTTATCATTGGCTTTTTTAAAGAAAACTAAGGATTTTATTTTGCCTTTCATAAGATTATATATTTCTTCACTGTTTTGATAATTTTCCTCTTTCACATGTTCAATAACGTCGGTTAGCTTCAATATCAAATCTTCTAGGTTAATAAAGGTTTCGTCTGGCGTTTTGCCAGATATTTTGATAGCGGACATCAACATCTCGCCGGCTTTGTTAAGATACATCACAACTAGCAAAGGCAAGTCTTTTGTAGATTCTATATTGAGAAAATCAAGTATTTTTTCATTGTCCTTAGGCTCGTTCCAAACTGGTACCAAGAGCCCAATTCCCCTTTTAGGTATCTTCGGCATTTCATAACTGCCAGGTTTTGGTTTAACAGAATATATATTCCATTTTTGCCCAGATGCCAAATCCAAAGCTATCCAATAATCACTATCCCTTAAGCATTTTATAATAAAAGGGTTTCTATCGGTATATACAATCAAGCCAAAAATTTTTACAGGAACATGTTCCGCTATTACCTTTTGGCCCGAGTAAATATTGATTATTTCATTCAGATTGCTATCCATATTATTGTATTGGTGAATTGCCATAACAAATGTCGTCACAAGTGATGCAAAGATATAATATCACTTTTTCACATCCAAACATTTACAAAATTATTTCCACGCAATTTCAATTTCATTCTACATCCTCTCAACCTCCTATTGTTTCGAAAAGCCCAAAGCAGCGAACGCCCACCCAGCAGCAGGGATAGCAGCGGAAATAGCTACAAAAATCGCCAAAAACGACCGCCCAAACTACCCACAAAACCAAGAGGCGATTTTTGTAGCTATTGCAGCGAATAGCCCGGCGACTACCCCCTCACGTCGGACTAAACACGAAGATACAAAGTTTTTTCACGAAGCACACTAAGGGTATTTTTTTTTGGGGGGGGTAGGCGGCTGCCCAAATAATTGACAATTGAAAATTAATAATTGATAGTTGAAAATTAACAAATATAGAATCCCCTTTTTAAAGTGTACATTGCAGCCAATTGGAAATGATTTCAATTGAAAAATAGAATGACTATGGGACCTGATGCTACAAAGGAGCAGGAGTATAACCAATTTGAAGGGCTTATACAGGGGTGGTATCTTATTGCTTTATCCCGAAGGCGGCATGCAAAAAGATATCTCTCCCATTGGTGGAAGAATGGTGTTTTTCAAAAGCGATGAACTGGAGCATGAGGTGCATCCGTCATTTACGCGGAATAGGATAAGTATTGCGGGGTGGATGAGGAGTTGAGCCTAGCCTGTGCAAAATCTACCCCTTTCGTGAAGCGATTTTCATAACTCTTGGGGTGTTTCTTTTTCGCTTCGCTCAAAAGGAGAAGGGGAAAACGGATGAAGCAGATGACACGGATTAAAACGGATTTTTCTCTTTGTGCAAATTGATTTAGAACCGATTTTTCTTTGCTCCGCAAAGGGATTAAAACGGATTTTCTCTGTGCACAAAGTGATTTTAACGGATATTTCGCTTACGCGAAATAATAGATTAGAACAGATTTTTATCTCTCTTTTTAATAACAATTTCCGCTTCACCTCTTTATAGGGATTTTGCACAGCCTAGGTTGAAGCCTGATCAAAACAAAGCCCGCACCTGCGCCCGCCCAACGTGTACGACCTTTCCAATGCCCGGTTTGCGCCCCTCGTAGGTGAGGCTTAGCTGCATGACTTTGGTCAATTGTCGGTCTAGGGAGAGGTTCCAAAGGAGGTTTTTGCCGTTTTGTAGTCCTTCGAGCATGGCGTACGATACGGGTGTGTTGGGCGCGCCCGTGTATCGGATGTCGGCGAAGGTGAATTGCGCGCGGAGGGAGGTGGCGGGCTTGAAGCCGGAGGCGTTTTCTTTGGCGGTAGGATTCCAGGTGAGGGTGGTGTTGATGTCGTTGCGGTCGGCTGATTCGCCGCCGAGGTCGGGGTCGTTGTTGCTTTGTAGCCAGGCGTATTTGAGGGTGAGACGAAACTGCCGAGAGGGCAACCAACTGACTTGAGGAGAAGCCTCGTACTCGAGCACGCGGTAGTTGCGATTCACAAAATTTTCGGTTTTATTGGCTTTGATGGCGCGGGTGAGGTCGCTTTCGATGGTCCATTTGCGCCCGGGATTGATGCGGAGGTGCAGCACTTGGTCGGCGAGGGAGCGACTCTCAAATCCGGTGGTGAGCACGTAGCGGTTTTCGGCGGCGGATTGGCTGAGGGAGACGTCCCATATCGGGTCGGCGCGATTGATAAACAAGGAGTTGCGTATCACGGTGGTGACGCTGATGAGGCTGGTGTCGGGAATGTCGAATAAGAAGGGATTCCAAGTGGCGAGTCCTTGGATGGAGCCGGCTTGCACTTTTCGGCTGATTTGGAGGTTGCTTTGGGTCGAAAACCGCTTGAGGAGGCGTTTGTAGCCCTTTTTTTGCGCCCATATTAGGCGTGGCTCGAAGCGGAAGCTTTGCGCAAAGACGATGTTGTTGGTGCGGATGAAATCGTTGGTGCTAGCTGCCAGTCGGATGTAGTTGGCTTGGTCTTGGAAAACGGCGATTTCCATTTCATCTACTTGCAGGGTACTGTCTTGGTTGCGGTCTATCCAGGTGTAGTTGCCTTCGCCGGGATTGACGAGTACGTAGTTGAATTGCAATTTGGGGTTCTGCCCGGAGCCTAGCTCGTAGGCGGTATTGGATACGATGGCATTTTTGAGGAAGTTGGCGGTGTAGTCTATCTTGCTGAGCCAGGTGTTTTGCGGGGGCAGCAGGCTCAAATCGGTGTTGACAATATCTAGGGAGCGATAGGTGGCTGTCCACTCGATGCTTTGCATGATTTTTCGCTTGGGCTTGGTGCTCCACTTGCCGTTGAGGTTGGCTTCGTCGGCTTCGGTAGATTGGCTAAAGGCGATTCCAACGGGAGCGTAATCCTTGCGCTTGGAGAGGAATCCGCCAAAGCTGAGGCGGCGATTTTCGTGTTCGGGTACTTGGAAATACACGCGCCCGAGGTCGTAGTAAAAGCTCCGGATGTACAAACTATCGGTGGTAGGCGAAAAACGGCGGTTTTTCTCGCGCTCGCCATATACGCCAAGCTTGAGGTAGGGCATTTTTGTTTTTTTGTCGGCGCGCGTGTAGGAGAAGGTGCGTGCGATGTCGAAGCGCGGGCGCGAAAACACGGAGTTCTCCAATTGGCTGTTGGTGGAAAGTAGATTGCCTTCCAAAAGTACTTCATAGCCTTTGCGGGAGAAGCGGAATTGCCCAAAATGACGCACGCCATCATACACGCTGCCGCGTAGGAATCCGCCCATTTCGTAGCGGAGGCTGCCGTAGCCTTTTTTGGCGAGCGTGATGGAGCCTCGCCCGAGGTGCTCTTCGGTTTTTTGGAGAAGTCGGTCGGTATTCCAATCGCGGGTGAACTCTTGGGGGCGATAGGGATTGAGTGCGGTGAAGTTTTGCTGTGCGTATTCGTAGTTGGTTTGTAGGTCGATGGTCAGGTCTTTTTGCTTGGCGGGCGTAAACCGATGCTTAAATGCCACAAAACCCGCTAAACCTCTGTCATCTTCGCCATCTAGCGGCGAATATCGGTTGAAATCCTTGTTGCTCAGGGCGGCTTCGGCACGTAGCGAGGTGTTGGGCGCAAACTGATGCTCGGCGCCGAGGGTCATCATTCGTCGCATTTCGGGGGCGATGAGGCGTATGACCGGCTCGTAATTGCCCTGCGGCTGACAGGTGAGTGGGTCGGGCGCAACCCATTGATATACGCGTCCGTTGGCATTGGAGGGGATGAGGATGTAGTTGCCTTGCCCTTGTGGCACTTCCGAAAATCGCGCTTGCAACAACAATGTATCGAAGCGGGTCGCGTACACGAGTATGCGCGCGGGCTGCCCACAGGCGACGGTGTCCGCGTATCTGTACGACACACGCGAAGGGCTGTATCCGTCGGTAAGGGTATCCACGCCCGATGAAAAAGCCAAAGCTATGCTATCACCTGATTGAGCTAGGAGTGCGCGTTGTTCGGGCTTGAGGTCGAGCAGCCCGGTGGAGTTTTTGCTGTCTTGCTCGGAGTAGATATTGAAAAAGTAGCGACTTTTGCGGTGTTGCAGCTGCACATCAGCCGCGAGGGAGGAGCGAATATAGTTCTGCACCGAATACTCAAACTCTACAATGATACGAATATCTTTGGTGATGAATCGCCGCGCCGTGAATACGACTTCCGCTAGGTTGTAGTCAATGATGTAGTCTTCCTCTAAGCCGCGCTTGAGCAAAACGCCATCTATATACACGCGCTCCGTACCTGCCAGTACGATGATAAATCGCTCACCTTCAGCACCTTGCAGTCGGTATGGACCTTGGTTGCCTTCTATGCCTGCTATGGGTTGGCGCACAAACTTGCCACGCGCCACCGCGCCTGCTACGCGAAACGATACGGTATCGAGTGGGGTGCTTCCCGGCAATATCGAGGTCATTTTATTTCCTTGTTTTCTGCCTAGCAAATCTCCTACTTTGCCCCAGCGCACAGGCGCACGCACGGTAGCCGACCCGCCTTGGAGTTTCTTGAAGTAGTTCATGAAATAACCGCCGGTGGGGTTGGCCAGTTCAAAATCGCCGGCTATCAAAGCGGCGTTTTTGCGCTTGAGTTGGATGAATATGCGGTCAAATTCCTGCAAATTGCCGGTGGTGCCCTCGGGCTGCAACGGTATGGAATTGTCGGATAAGGCGCCGGTGAGTTGTAGGTCGTTGCCAAGTTTACCGTCAATCTGTAGGTTAAGGTTGGAGTTGAAGTTGAGGTTTTGGTTGTTTCCCAAAGCGAGACCGCGCGTATAACTGCCTGTGGTGGCTACCCCCGGCGTTTTCCAGATGTTGCCGCTGCCGTCTTCCAGGTCTTTGAAATCGAAGGCTATAGGCACATACCGTGGGTCGTCGGGCGTGGTGCGCAGGATGGTAGTGTCGAGGCGGCGATAAACCTTGCCAAGGTCGAGGGTGAGTACTCGATAACGCACTTCGAGGGTCTTACAAGCCGGCAACAACGTATGCAAGGCAGCTGTATCTGTTATCAAGGTGCGATTTTCTACCCGAAACATGCTCAAAGGCAATTCTGCTCCTGTGGACGAATCGCGCACTGACCACAATGGATTGATGACGGTGAGGGTGTCTAGTATCTGCCGAGCCGCATCAGCTGAGACGTAGCGGACTCTTCGATTGCCCCATTCGGACTGTGCAAAAGTCGTCACCTGCACTGTCAGCGACAATAGCAGTGCCCAAAAACTTCTACAAAATGCTTGATTATGCGTCAAAATCTTAAAAAATCAATATCGTTATGCAATGATACGAATAGTTGTGCAAAGGTTGCTCGTTTGTGGGTAAGATGCCACGAATGCGCACGAATTTTCACGAACTGCGTGTGGTTTTTGCCACAAATTGCACAAATTTTCACGAATTTTTAGTTCGCTTCGCTCACTTTTTTGCCACCAATTGCACAATTTTCACAAATCTGCGTGCACTTTGCGTGTTGTTTCCCGCAGATATACACAGATTTAGCTACACGCAGATAACCGCAGAACTCTTTTAACTCCTTTAACTCTTTGTGATTTTTTTGCCGCGAATTGCACGAATTTTCACGAATTTGCGTGCACTTTGTGTGTTCATATTTCATATCTCATTACTCATATCTCATCGTTCATATCTCATAACTCTTCTGGCAGCCGCCTCAAAAAAACTGCCGTTTTGCGGTATTACAAACGCTTAGGGGCTAGGAACCGGCAGTTTTTTTGAGTCGCCGGGCTATCCGCTGCAATAGCTAAAAATATCGCCTCTTGGTTGAGTAGTTAACAAAGTTGTCCTGCAAGGCGATATTTTTAGCTATTTCCGCTACTATCCCTGCTGCGGGTCGAGTGAGGGATAGTAGCGGATGCCGTTAAAAAACGCCAAGTACAAAGATAAATGCTCCGCCGAAAAGCCCTAAGGCGTTTTTTATCGGCAGCAGCGGATAGCCCGACCCCGAAACCGCCTACCGAAAACACCAAACTGCGCAGAAAACCCTAAGGCGGTTTTCGGGGGCACTCCAAAATAATGGATAATGGATAAAAATTTGTGCAATTCGCGGCAAAAATACAAAAAATGCCAAACAAATATAGCATTTGTGGAGTAAACGTCTTTATTTTGCACCTCGTAACGAACAGCTATAAAAGTGTATAAATATTTCATTTTCAGTATATTGCTAGGTTTGCAGGTTTGGGTATTAAGTGCGCAGCAATCTACGACAACCGGTACCATGAAGCAACCGTTCACTGTGACATTTTCACATGAAGGGGGATTCTATGCTCAACCCATAACGGTGAGTCTCCAAGCAAATGGCGAGGCAATTTTCTATACACTAGATGGCCAAAAACCCAATCAGAAAGGCACACCTTACAAAGGTCCTATTCCCATAACAACTACCACTACATTGCGCGCATTCGCCAAGTCGGGCAACAAATACAGTCCGGTGGCAACCAACACCTATTTTGTGGGTGAAAAGCGGGGCACACTGCCTGTGGTGGCTATTTCCATGGCGCCTTCGGTACTTTTTCATCCGGAGCGAGGCATTATGCAAGATGGTCCGAATGCCAATCTGGAAACGCCCGGCAAGTTGGGCGCCAATTTTTGGAGCAGAAAAGAATATAGCTGCAACGTAGAAATATTTGAAACCGAAGGGCGATGCGTTTATAATAACGCTTCAGGATTCAGGCTTTTTGGCGGATATAGCCGCCTTTTCCCTCAAAAAAGTATGGTCATCGTGGCGCGCCCGAAATACGGCAAAAAGCGCATAAACTACCCAATATTTGGCGAAAAAGGCTTCAAAAAGTACAAATATTTGGTACTTCGCAATGCCGGTAGCGACTGGAATGGCGCCCACTTCAGGGATGAAATGATGAGTGAGTTGGTGGATGACTGGGGCATTGAAAAGCAAGACCAACGCCCGGCGGTGGTGTATCTCAATGGCAAATATTGGGGTATTTACTATTTTAGAGATAAGATCAATCCAAAGTTTTTGGCAGACCACTGCAATGTAGATAAGGATTCCATAGACTTCATGGAGCACAAAGAAACAGTGCGCAAAGGCGACAATGAGCACTACAAAAATATGGTGAGCTACATCCGCGCACATGATATGGCTGATGCTCAACACTATGCATGGGTGAAGAAAAAAATGGATATCGCCAATTTTATCGACTTCCAGGTGGCGCAAATATACTGCGACAACACCGACGCAGGAGGCAATATACGCTATTGGCGCCCAAAGCGCCCGGGTGGCAAATGGAGATGGATATTGTATGACACCGATTGGGGCTTTGGCTTGCACAACAAAAAGGCTTATAGTCGCAATTCGTTGGCGTTCTTCACCGACCCCAATGGTCCTGAGTGGCCCAATCCGGAGTGGAGCACGTTGTTGTTGCGCAGTTTGCTGAACAACAAAGAGTTTCAAGAGCAGTTTATCAATAGGATGTGCGACCGACTGAACACCGATTTTGCGACCGAACATGTAAAAATGTATATCAAGCACTTCACCAATGTACTGACACCTGAGATGGACCGCCACTTGACTCGCTGGAAACTTGGCGCAGACGAATGGTCGCAATCGATAGATAATATGTATGTATTTGCGGAAAAGCGTCCGGAGTACCTGTATTATTTTATGCACGAGCAATTCAAAACGGGCGAATTGGCAGATTTGCAGCTGGAAAGTTCGGTAGGTGGTAGTATCCGCCTGAATGGCAGCAACATAGAAGTAGATGCCGGCAAAGCATTTCGAGGTAAATACTTTGAAAATGTGCCTGTGCAATTGGAGGCAGTGCCCGAATTTGGCTACAAGTTTGTTGGCTGGGAAGGCACCACTGTAAAAGAAAGGCATGTAGCAGTCAACTTAAAAAGTGGTAAAGTGCTCCAATTGAAGGCAATATTTGAGACTTACAACCACCCACTGCTAGAGCAAGTAATCATCAATGAAGTGTGCGCCTACAATAAGCACACAGGCGATTGGCTCGAAATACACAACAAATCCGGTGAAGCGATTGACCTCAGCGGCTGGAACCTAAAGGACGATAAGCACATTTTCACCTTCGAAAAAGGTATAGTGCCCGCAGACGGCTATCTGGTAGTTTGCGAAGATATGGAAGCTTTCACTAAGGCATATCCGGAGGTAAAAAATGTGGTAGATGGGCTCAACTTCGGTTTGGACAAGTCTATGGAGCAACTTTCGCTATTCACCTATGACGGCGCTGCGGTAGATAGCATATCGTATGCCGTAGAGCCTTTGGCATCGGGTTATACCATCGATTTGTTGTTGCCTTCATTAAATAATGCATCGCCGAGCAACTGGGCAGTGCACCCTGGCAAAGGCTCTCCCGGCGAAGCCAACCCTATGTACTTTGCTCAAATAGTGGGTGCTAAAAAAGATTTTTGGCTCCGCATCGGTTTGGGCATCTGCTTTACACTAGCGCTTTTGTTCGCATTGTATTACAGAAAAAGAACATACACAAAATAGCTTTCCCACAGCGTATTATCGACTCTACGATGAAAAATCTGCAAAATATTACCTTTTTGCAGACAAATAATCGGTTTTTCTGACGTTTATTTACAATTGTTTCTACCTTTACAGTTTATATGCAGAGTACACTACGAAGAGTAGGTGCTTCGGGCATGATTTTTCATCAGGAATAGCGAAAAATAGTGAAGCAGATAACCATAGAAGTTGTAAATATTGCCAAAGCAGAGGACAACCTCCTCATCATAACCGATAATAATTCACTCGAAACGCTTGGTCGCAGTTTGACTGCTACCGAATTTGATTTCGTAAAGCGATCGGCTAAAAATAAAATCAGAGATTTCTTTTTCCCCCGTGCAGAATCGGTGGTAGTTGTGAAAATCCTAAAGCCCGAAACCAACCACATCATTGCCCAAGAAGAAGCACGCATTTTGGGCAACGATACCCTTCAAATCATCCATCAATACAAGCTCAAAAGTATTGTAGTACGTAGTATTGCCGAAACAAACCGCGCTTACCAGGTAGTAGAAGGCATGGCACTTGGCAGCTACCAATTTCTCAAGTATTTCTCCAAGCCTACCGCCAAAGAAAATACGCTCAGAACCATAAAAGTAGAGTCCTCCACACTCGATGCCCCTACAGTGCAAGAATTGAGCACGCTAGTAGAGGCAGTTTTCTTATCGCGCACTTTGGTAAACGAGCCTTTTTCATTCCTCGACACACCGCAGTTGAGCAAAGAAATAGAAAAAATGGCAAACGATGCCGGTTTCGACTTCGAATTTCTCAATAAAGAAAAAATACAAGCCCTCAAAATGGGCGGTATCCTAGCCGTCAACCAAGCGAGCAATATACCTCCTCATTTCAATATCTTAGAGTGGAAACCCGCCAATGCAACCAACGAAAAACCCATCGTATTGGTCGGCAAAGGTGTCGTATATGACACCGGCGGACTTAGCCTCAAGCCCAGCGAAGGCATGGAATACATGAAGTGCGATATGGGAGGCGCTGCTACTGTAGCCGGCACGCTTTATGTTGCCGCCAAAAACAAGCTACCACTACACATCATCGGACTGATACCAGCCACCGACAATAAAATAGGCACCAACGCCATAGCACCGGGCGACGTGATACGCATGTACTCAGGCACCACCGTAGAAGTACTCAATACCGATGCCGAAGGGCGACTCATACTCGCCGACGCACTCCATTACGCCAAGAAATACAACCCAATGCTGGTCATCGACTTCGCCACGCTCACAGGCGCGGCCGTACGAGCACTAGGCACCTATGGCAGCCTTTACTTCAGCACCGCCGCCGAAAAAATAAAATCGAATATCGAAAAATCCGGCATGGAAACCTACGAACGACTAGCTGAACTACCGCTTTGGCGCGAATATGACGACGACCTCAAAAGCAACGTGGCCGACCTCAAAAACCTCGGAGGAGTAGCCGCAGGTGCCAGCACAGCCGCCAAATTCTTAGAGCATTTTATCGATTACCCATGGATACACATCGACATTGCAGGCACGGCCTACCTAAAAACCCAACAAAACTATAGAACCAAAGAAGGCACAGGCGTAGGCATACGCTTGATGTACCATTTCTTGAAAAACAACTTTGCAACCAACTCATAGTATGAAAAAAATAATAGGTATAACTTGCGGCGACATCAATGGTGTAGGACCGGAAGTCATCATAAAAACGCTTCTCTCCAAACCACAACCCGGAGGCAAAAACTGCGTGTATGTAGTCTACGGCAACCCAAAAATGATTGCCTACCACAAAAACTTTATCACACAGGAAAATATCAATATCAACACCATCACAAGCCCCGAACAGGCACAGCCCAACGCCATCAACGTCATCAATTGCTGGGACGATGCCATCACCTTTACCATCGGTGAAGCCACCCAAATCGCCGGCAAATGCGCCACCGCCGCACTCGATGCCGCCACGAAAGACATCAAAGCCGGCAAACTCACAGCCATCGTCACCGCTCCCATCAACAAGAAATCTATGCAGATGAGCGGCTTCACTTTTCCAGGGCACACCGAGTACTTCGCACATCATTTCGGCGTAAAAGACAACCTTATGATGCTCGTCAGCGAAGACCTCAAAGTAGGGCTCGTCACCAATCACCTCGCCCTCAAAGATGTCTCCGCAGCCATCACCAAGGAAAAAATACTCCATAAGATACAAATGATGAACAAAACGCTCAAAATGGACTTCAACATTGACCGTCCGTTGATAGCAGTTTTGGGACTCAATCCACACGCCGGCGACCAAGGCGCCATCGGGCAAGAAGAAACCAATATCATCATCCCAGCACTCAAAGCCGCCAAAAATGAAGGCATTCTAGCATACGGACCCTTCCCTGCCGACGGATTCTTTGGCTCCTCGCAATTCCGCAAGTTCGATGGTATCATTGCCATGTACCACGACCAAGGTCTTGGACCCTTCAAAGCCATTTCCTTTGGTGCAGGCGTTAACTACACCGCAGGTATGCCCATCGTGCGCACTTCGCCCGACCACGGCACTGCCTACGACATAGCCGGTAAAGGCGAAGCCGACGAACGCAGCCTCATGCGAGCCATCTTTGCCGCTATTGACATCGCCAACAATCGCTTCGAATACAACGACATGCGCGAAGAACCCATCAAGCGCACCAAGCTCAAGATACTCGACGACGAGACCGGTAAAGATGAATACATCGAAGAAATGATACCGGAGAGTTAGTAGTACTTTAACGCTCTACGTATTTTTTCTTTTTTTTGATTCTAAAAAATACTAACGGGTTAGAATAGGTTTTTCACAAAAGAATGAGGGTGAACAACTTCTAATAATTGTCAATTTTCAATTATCCATTGTCAATTAATCATGGCGACCGCCTCAAAAAAAATGCCCCTCTGGGCCCGACATCCTAGTTTGGGCTATCTGGAGGGGCATTTTTATTGAGTCGCCGGGCTATCCGTTGCAATAGCCCTTTGTATGCCTTTTTTGTCTTCGCGCTTAGCCATGCAAGTATTTACTTTGCCTAGCAACCGCTTGTTTTTCGAGGTTTTTAAAGAAAAAAGGCATACAAAGGGCTATTTCCACTACTATCCCTGTCGCGGGTCTTCGTGGTTTGGCTGGGTTTGGGTGCTTTGCTAATGGGATTAGTTTATTTTTTGGAGTTATTGCTTTTGTTGTATCTTTGTTGTCCTTTTGTTGTATCTTTGTTCCGCTTTTGTATTGTGCTTGGTGTGATATGAAAAGCTTTAACCTAAGTAAGTGAAGTAATGGTAAATCAACCTACATACATCGATTTATTTGCTGGCTGTGGTGGCCTTTCATTAGGACTGCACAATGCAGGCTGGAAAGGATTGTTTGCGATAGAAAAAAATCCAGACGCATTCAAGACTTTAAAACATAATCTTATAGATAATAAAAATCATTTTAATTGGCCGATTTGGTTGCCTAAAGAAAGTATTGAAATTGACAAAGCAATTGAATTGTATAAAAATAACTTTGAAAAGCTAAAGAACAAGGTTGACCTTGTGGCAGGGGGACCGCCTTGTCAGGGGTTTTCAATGGCTGGACGAAGAAACGAAAATGACCAAAGAAACAACTTAATCGAATCCTATATTAATTTCATAATAATTATTAAGCCTAAAATTCTGTTTTTCGAGAATGTAAAAGGTTTTACACTCGAATTCAAAAAAAACAAAGATAAGGGAAAAGAATATTCATCTTATGTTGAAAATGCACTAGATAAAGCAGGGTATTTTGTGAAAGGTGAATTAGTGAATTTTGGTGAATTTGGAATTCCCCAAAAAAGAACACGATTTATTTTAATTGGTATTAGAAAAGATTTAGCAAATGCCTCCCTAAATTTAGCGGAAACATTCTTCTCAACTATTAAGGATAATAGACATTCCTTTCTCGCTGAAAAAAACTTGACTGTTGATACAAATCTTGAGGATGCTATTTCAGATTTGCTAAAAGCAAATGGTTTAAAGGAATCCCCAGATACAAAAAGTTTTCAGGCAGGAACTTATTCGAAAGTTCAAAGCCCATATCAAATATTGATGAGAAAAGGTGTTGACAACACTATTGCTGATAGCCACCGCTTTCCAAAGCATAGACCCGATATCATCGAAAAATTTGATGTAATTCTCAAAACTTGTAGAAAAAATAAAGACATAGATGCTAAGACAAGGGAACGATTTAATATTAAAAAGCACACTATTATTCCACTGGATAAAAACGATAAATGCCCAACAATTACAACATTACCAGACGATTACATTCATTATTCTGAACCAAGAATTTTAACTGTTAGAGAATATGCCAGAATTCAATCTTTCCCTGATTGGTATCAATTTCAGGGCAAATACACTACTGGCGGAAAACGTAGGACGCAAGAAGTTCCTCGATATTCACAAATCGGAAACGCAATACCACCTCTTTTTGGGGAGCAAGCTGGATTAATTCTTAATAAATTATTTTAAAATGCAGAAGCCACTTCAATTTAAAATTAGCTCTGCACTAAAGAATATAATAGGTAGAGATTTAATTACAGATGATTTCATAGCAGTATTTGAATTGGTCAAAAATTCTTATGATGCACATGCTACCAGAGTTGATGTGATTTTTGAAGATATTTACAGCAGTAATGGTAAAATCATTATTAAAGATAATGGTAAAGGAATGAGTTATCAAGATTTACTTGATAAATGGCTTTTTGTTGCCTATTCAGCTAAAAAAGAAGGAAAGGAAGAAGATAGTTATGAAAACTATCGTGATAAAATTAAAGTTAAGCGGGCCTATGCTGGAGCTAAGGGTATTGGAAGATTTTCTTGTGATAGACTTGGTAGTGAATTATATCTAGAAACTTTGAAAGACCAAACTGATGCAAAACCTGAAGCTTTAATTACGGATTGGAATAAGTTTGAAGAGGATAGTAATAGAGTTGGCGACACATAAGTTATTGATTATCAATATGTAATTTTTTTGTAATTTTGCCAAAAAAATGATGAAGACTAATTACAAGGAGATTCGGAATGACCGTCAATGGCGAGCGACA
>CAJPEV010005423.1:0-15110 GCA_905338385.1 Darwinula stevensoni
GCTCTCGTATCGGCGTCCGGATCTTCTTTTTTTTAATTTATGATAAAATGTTCGTGCCGAGTCGATGGGACGAGGTGAGACCGAAGCATTCGTCAGCGGCGACCGGTCGATTCGGTACGATATGGAAATACGGTGAAAACTCGCAAACTCGAATCCCGTAAATGAAAACTCCTCTCGTCTCGAAGTTCGATGCTTAGTCCCGGTGGAACCCCGTAGGACGGTGGTTCTCGATCGGTGGGCCGAGGAGATGCCGCCGGTGGGCCGTGACGAGTATCCGTCGATATCGAGATAGGAATCGACGGTTCGACGAAAACGAAAATGACATCGTTTTTAAGTCCGTAGTGGGCCTCGGGATCGAAAAGGTGGAGAGCCGCTGCCGTAGGACACCGTGTTCGACGTTCCGTCTCGCTCGAACTCGCCCGTCTGGAATTTCTGGACGTCTCGAACGACGTTTTTACTCCCGACGACGATCGTCTCGCGGCCGACTCGAATTCGGGTTGCGAAGGGGAAAAAAATGGATCGTGGCATCGATGGATCTTTCGAAAGACGAGAAACCCGTTCTGGAAGTCCTTTTCTTTCTCTTCTTTTATTTTTCCGTTTCTTCCTCGTCCTTCGCAGACGCCCGCGGAGAGGATGGAACCCGGGAATCGAAAGCGAAAAGCTCGTACCGTAAAAAGAAGCACTCTCGAGCGATCTTCCCGTCGATCGCTCTCGCTTCGTGTCGTTCCGGTCGTATCGCTTCTTTTAAGCCGTTTCCGTCGGAACGGGCTCGCTCGAGAGGAAACCGAAGAGTACCGGACGAAGGGCGTGACGACGGACGCCTTTCATACGTGGCGTCTCGGTGTTTCCCTCGAGACGAATAAAAACCAGTTCTAACGAGGTCGTCGAGCCTTCGAATCGGATCCTCGAGGACGGAAAAATCGCCCTCTGTTTACATCCCTTACCGTTTTTTCCCCTACGTATAGGCGATTCCCCACTCGTGGAACTTCGGTCGACTCGAAAGGATCCGTCCGGTCCCCAAAAATTGGAGTCGAGGAGTTTTCACTGCATCGTGTTCGGACTTCCTGGACGACGACGTCGCCCGGCATGCATTTCGTTCTCGGACCCACGAGGGTCTCTCCTCGGATCCACGAGGGTCTCTCCTCGGACCCACGAGGGTCTCTCCTCGGACCTCGTGGAGACGGTGAGAGAAACTCGCGATCGGCTTCACGCGACACGTCCTCGACTCGACGGTCCACTCGACGCGAAACGGCCCCTACGGGAGCGAGATGCGTCGCATCGGTATACGGCCACGCGTGGGCTCGTTCGTTTAAAACGTCCTCCGAATGCATTCGTCCGCATCGCGTTTCGGCGGCGTTCGACTCCTTCCGGCCGAGTCCGGCGCGTATATAGCGAAACGGGTGTGCACACGCGGGGGTGCATGCGACCGTATCTTGTACCTCCGTGTGGGAGGTCCACGACCGGCCTCGAGAACGCGTTCGGAAAACACCGAGACGAACCCTTATGAGCTCCGAAGATTCAGATTCTTTTCGACGAAGAGAGGTGGGTCTGGGTCTGACCTCGAGGCAGTCCAAGGCCCACCACCAAGGCCCGGGGGTGGGGGGGGTTGGAGAAAGGGGAATAGCTTTTTAAAATTGGTTTTCATTTTATTTTTACCGTTTCGTGAATTTCGCGAATCGAAATGGCTCAACTTTATTCGCCAAAAGGATTCCTGGAACGTTCACGAGATCTGTCGGGTGAAACGGCAGAAGATCGTGAGGAATTCCGTGAGTTGCAGGGACCGTTTTCTTCAAATTCCGGCAAGCGTTCCATCGCGATCGCCCTTTTTTTCCTTTTCCTTCGGTGGTGGAATCGCCTCCGATCCGAACCGTTTTAAGGAGTGTACACACGCGTCCTCGAGAAACGGCTCGTATAGCTGTCGACGAGCCATCGGTTTCGAGAGGGAGACGAAAACTCATTTACGGCGGGGTTTTCGACAGAGCGATTGTTTATTTTGAGTGGCTGGAGGCATGAGAGCCGAGGGGGAGGAGGCGGAGGGGGTGGAGAGCCTCCGAGAGCCTCCGAGGGCCTCCGAGGGCCCCCACGGCCCCGAGTCCGAGACGTTTCATTAGGGGACCCCTCCAGGCAAATGGTGTTGTTCTCTTCTCTTCTTCCCTCGGAAACGTGAGGAAAGTAGTGAAGCCCCCGATAAGGTGGCTACAGCAAACATTTTCTCTCCTTCCCCCTCCGAACTTCCCTAAAATGTTTCTCTCTTTTGTTTCTCGTTCCTTTCTCTTTCCCGGAACCGGAGGCATCGTGCGATGCCGATCGTCGCATCGCATCGACGGGCCGACCCCCATCTCGCGGTGGAACACCCGACGGATCGGGCGGACGCTCGACGACGGCTCGTCGCGAGCCGCCGTGCCTTGCCGACGCGAACGGTCGCGAGCGCCTTGGGGTTCCTCGCGGAAGTCGGATCGCCGCATCTTCGTGTCGCTTTCGCGAGGTAGGAAGCGAAAATCCGTGGAGCCTTTTTCGCCCGCTAGAAAACGCTCGGAGGTGTAAAAAACGACCGTCTCGCGGGTTCGCTCGGGAATCTCCGAACGAGTGACGATCGCGTCCGGCAACTCGGAAGGCACCGTCTCGGTGTCCGAGAGCCCCGAGACGCGGATGGATTTCGACGCCCGTCCGACTCGGCCTTCCGCGGTCGTGCGAACCGGAGGGGACGGATCGAGAGCCGGAAGAGCGAAGAGCGGGACGGCGGTCCGAGACGGAGACGACGAGCCGTCGGACGGGGATCGAGACGGAGACGACGAGCCGTCGGACGGGGATCGAGAGACTCGTCCGCGGGTGGCAGAGGCCGTCCGAGGAAACGGCTTGCAGAGGCCGAGGCGGGAAGGATTGCAAACGAAAAGAGCCCGCTCCTTCGAAGACGAGAGAGCGAAGTCGGGATCGACGGGAAGACCGATCTCGATCGAAGGATGCCGGGACGCGCCCGGCGAACGCACTCTCGCTTCGGTCTTCGGAGCGAGAACCGATCGCGGAGAGGAAAGAGGCGAAGGAAACGGAGGCGACCGCATCGAGGTTTCGGGTCCCGTCGACCGACGGACGGATCGCTCGGGTGGGGATCGACGAGAGGAACGAAAAGCGAGGCAGTGCGTGGCGGAGTTCGTGCCTCCTTCGCGACCGCACCCTCTTCCAGAGATTCCGTCTTTCTTCCGCCCTCGCCCTCGTCCGATTTCGCTTCTCCCCTCCGTGGAAACGAGATCCGCTTCGAGAAGGGCGCGACTCCGCAACTCTCGGGTTCGTTCCCGAAGCGGGAACGCGAATCTCGTACGGGGATTCGCGGCCGGCGTACTTCGGTTCGAGTGGGTCGCAGACTTTCGTCTCGAGCATTTTTTTCTCCTCCGACGAAGTGCATCCCCGCGTTCGCTCGGATGCCAGTACGAGACGGTGAACCGCTCGGATCGAAAGAAGAAAACGGAAAGTGCGCCTCGGATGACCGAGGTCGACGAAACCCTTCTCCGCGAAACGAGGGAGTCGCTCCACGAAACGGTCTCGTACCTCTCATCCGTAGGGTTCGAGTGAAGGAAGGGAGGGAGGGACGTCGAAGATACGATACCCGGGCCGAAGAGGGGAGGGGGGATGGACACGGAGGTCAAAGTTCGCGAAAGACCCGGACAGAGAAGGACGTTTTCCAGCCCCCCCGAGGGGCAACCGCGCTGCATTTCTATTCCAAACACGTCTGGAAAGAAAAAAAAAGGCAGTCTCTCGGCGGGGGTTTCGCCTTCCTTTATATGCTAATCCCATCTTATCTCCGTTGTAATCCCTTCGCTCGCCCTCTCCGACGGACCTCCGTGTCCTCATCCACCGAGACGAGGTGAGAAGCGACGGGGACGAAAGGATTAAAAACTGGAATCCTGGCCCTCTTGGGTCCGTATCTTTCGAGTGTTTCCTGCAATTTCTTTCCTCGTCCACTCCGTCGGAGTCGTACTCGGACGCCGAAGCGTTTCGGCCTACGAGCGAGGAGGATTCACCGTGGGACCGCCACCACGGAATCGTCCGACGTGAACCTTGCCCTCGGATTCGCGAAGAAACCGGAGTGGAAAACGAGACGGGAAGGGTAGTCCTCGCTGCCGAATTCCAGTCCCACCCGTACCTTCCCTCGGCCTGCACCGTGTGTCTATAGCATGGGATTCCCACCCGCGCCATCGTGCGGATGGAAAATAAAACCAACACGGAGTCGATCCGTCTCCATCTTCTCGTCGAATGAAATTCATCTCGGTTCGAATCGAACGCACGGGCTGTGGAATCATCGATGGGACGAAACCGAGCAATGCGACTCGAACGATCGGACCGAGAAATTAATCGACTCCTGGGTCCGACAGGAGCCGATGATGCTTAATTACGACGATGTCCTTGAACGAATGCCACGAGCCCCGGTCCGCCACCCGATGAAAAGGAATTCGTGAAGGCGCCCGGTCCCCCCTCACCGTCACGATCGTCGGGTGGTGGTATCGATGAAGCGAATCGGACAAACGATAGCCCCCAAATAGACGAGACCTTGTGCACGGGGGAATATTCATCAGCCAGGCAAGGACGAGGTGGGTCAGACCGTCTCCTCTTTTGTCTCATTGTTTTG
Source organism: Darwinula stevensoni (assembly GCA_905338385.1). Lineage (NCBI taxonomy): Eukaryota > Metazoa > Arthropoda > Ostracoda > Podocopida > Darwinulidae > Darwinula > Darwinula stevensoni. The sequence goes on from CAJPEV010005423.1 coordinate 4,622, forward strand.
GGGTTATATTGGGGTTAGTGCTTCCACTTGGGATATTTATTATTATATGCGACAGCGCGGGGAAAAACAAAGGGAGGCAGCATTCAAGTTCCCCCTTCTATACGCTAAAACTATGCTGTGGGAACGACTTAGGAACGGACAACGGCCCGTCGATTTTCAGCTCTAGATCTCCGGATTAGCGTGATGAGTGACAAGAAAGGATTCTCCGAGCGATCAATCCATGAAAGTGGACTCGCTGCGGAGTGTCGAAGAAAAGAGAGCGTGAGCACGAGGGCGCACTTACTGACAGTGTTGTCAGATGCAGCATCCCTTCCGAAATCTTGCAAAATTTTCAAAGCTTCCTCTTTTCCTAGTTATTTTCTCCAGACTAAGCATTTTAAGAAGTTTTTGGTTTTGTGAGACTTTTACAGCTACACTTTTTTTCTGCTAGAAAAAAAGCCTAGTTCTCGAAAAATTATTCAGCAGAAATATCAATATAGATAGAGTACTCACACCTCAAAACCGGCACAATAGAAATCATAGGAAACCACACTTCCATTACGAAACATAGGCTATTTACCCCTGACGTAGCGAGTCGGGGCGAGCCGTGCAGTTGGTTTGACTAAGCGGATCGGACAACACTGGACGCTGTTGCTTCGCGGCCCTGAGTCTGTACGAGCGGAATCAGAATCCAGTCTGGTCCGTCCGCGCAGTGACGTCTGACAGTGCTTGTGCTGCCTTTATCTCTCTCTTCCTCGTACTCGTGTAATCTGACAGGACATCCTGCCTACTTGTGGTGCGTTTCGCCATGCGATGGGATTCCATCGACCTCGACGGCTAGTCGAGCCTCGAGTCGAATATGCACCACTCAATCGTGGATTCCGTGATCGGGCGATTGAAGCGAATTCAAGGCCTTCTTCTCATCTCACTAGTCAGTCTCATCCAGCTGCCGGATAATGCCATGGGACGCATCAGCGACGACTGTGATTGGACGGGAAGGTCAGTCACGCTCTGTTTGGTATTTTTCATTCGTGGAAACTACGCGAGTATTCACGGTGCCAATTTTTGGATTTGATTTTTCCTGGAATTAGCCAATGCATATGCAGTTCATGGAAACACGGCCTTCATCTCACCTACAATACCACTAATGGCATTGTAGGCGAGAATGACGCCAACCTTTCAGTGCTTATGGTTACGGTAATAGCCCGTTTGAAGAACTTGAATAATGGGACCTTCATAAGAGACCAGCCAATACATACTTTAAACGTCGTGGACAAGAAGTCGGTTGTGTATTTGAAAGTCTTATGAGCATTTTCCCGTTCGTGTTAGCGCCAAATTATTTTATCTTCGTAACGTGACTGATATTTCTACCGGAGATGAAGTAAGCTTCATACATGGAAAGGCCGAGGACACATTCGGTGTCCTCTGCCCACGTAGTAATTATTGGTAGGTTTGTCGTACTGGATTGACTTTTCACCAGGCCGTAAATGAAATCGGAAAACTTGCATAGTCAACCCTGTAAGGAAAAAATATTCCTGCAGGTGTGTGAAGTTGAAATATTAAACTCCTTGACGCCAACCTCACCCCTGCGGTCCCATTTCTTATCGGGCATTTGGAGAGAAGTTTTGGGGGAGGGAGATGAGGGTGTAACTTGGGAAGAAAAGAAATACTCAGAAATACTTGTCTCATGTGACAAGCCGTCTGCGATCACGTTCCCGACGCCAGTGACCGCGACCGCGCCTTTCATGTTCAGGCCTTCCCGAAGGCCCAGCGAGCATTCCCCACGTGCAGGCAATACGACACCACCTCTTGTGCCCTCTTTTTCGCTTCGTGCAAATCTCAACTGCACCCCTACGACGCTCGTCTCGAGGCTTCGTGTAGTAGACGACAACGTAGGCGGGCCCCATCCCCCCTTATGAGCGATGACCCTTTCGGCCTTGAAGCGTGTTTGTTGGATACCTCGGAGATTCAGTGAGGTTAATTAGGAGATCTTATGGCCCCAAGTGGATGCCGTAATCTTACGAGTGACGCAAATCAGGGATGCCCGATCGGACTGGCCTCGTTCACAAAGAAAATTGATCTTTGCCACCGCTGGATTTACTGTAGCCTTCTCGTGTCTGAACTTCAGTTGCCTGTAAGCGAAGGAGCTCGGACTTGTACACGGGGACAAGAGGTATTTTATATATAGAGAAGAGAGACGTGAAGTTGTTATCGGACACGCGCACGGGATTACAGCGGGGCCTGAGGCCTTGTTGCGGAGTGTGTCGGAACCTGTTCCCTTCCCCTCATCTTCCCCGAAGGCATTTTCCAGCCCAGGCCTATATCGCCTCTCATGTTTATGAAATGAGGACTGGATATCCCCCTCGGCTCTCCATTGTTGCTCTCTCTCGTTCCTCCTTTGCATCATTTACGAGAAGGAACCTTCGTTTTCAACTTTCCTCCCCCTCCGACAGTGTGCGGCGGCAAAAGGAGAGAGAGAGAGAGATAGTCTGGAGTCACGTGACATAACCGTGGAATGAGGAGCCAGTTTCTCCCGTCATTTGTTAGACGGTCATGTCAAGGAAGAATTCCCTCCCCTTCTCCCGTTAATTGCATTCTTCCCCCGCCACCCTCCCTTCCCATCCGAAATGTGCAAAACGGCACAAATATTTCTCTGTAGGCAATGTTACAAGGGCTAAAGGGGAGTGGGATTTTGTCATCTTGTCGGGCTCTAATCGTTGTTGTCCTTTTTCAGTGGTCTGGGTGTGGAAGAAGGGAGTCGTGAGGTGTTCCCAGTTCACCTACGCTGCCATCAGGGGCAAGTAGACTGGAGTTACCCCCGAGGTGCTCTTAGGGTGATCCTAAACCCCGGAGCAGGGGGTGAATTCCGAGGGTGCATCCGAGTCTTGAATGGTTCCCGAGGTGCCATGATCCACCTAGAGGGACATAGAACTCTTCATCTCCTTCACTCCGCGTATGGAGAGTCACCAGTGTTAGGGAAAGAACTTTGCTTCGAGTCGTGGCGAGGAAGTGCGGCATTGGTCGTGGAAGCGGATGCAGTGATGATGAGGCATGAGTACCACTTTCAACCTCGGATCACCTTCCAGTACGACCTCGAACCTCTCGTCTCTCCCCATCACCTCAATGATGGTAAGGACCTCTTCGCCCCGTAGAAAATCGAAACAGTTCATCCTATCGTAGCGAGGTTACATAGGAGGGAAGGGACTCGGGTCATTTCACACCGTTCTGGGGATTTGTCGAAATGAAGCCGGTTCTCATACTGATATCTGAAAGTTCTGCATCGGCACTAGTCTTTGAAAATGTTTTCAATGCTTTTCTCATTATTAGACACACATGGAAATTCCTTTATCTCTGCTATCAAAGAGATCCACGCCGTGTAAAGGGTTTCTCATTCTCTGTAACGAAGGGAATTCTAGTTTCCCAAAAAGGAAGTGAATAATTTTCCGGATCGTTGAAGGAAAATCCCAAGATTTGTGTGCATCAAGGACCATAAATCGGTACTATGCCACATTACGCAACCAAAACCTGCTGTCTCAAATTCCTGGTGGTTGCAATGTCTAAAAATGAAATTTCGAAGTCGGCCGAACAAAATTTATACAATTTCATTTGCTCTTGGATACATGTGGTTCAAGAGTTTTCGTATCATCGAGGATCTATGCATAATTTGGATCTTGATTTTTATTTCGTCACGCAAGGAGTAGAAAACATGGTATGAATAACTTTCAATGACAGAGATGAAGAATCTTTTCGTCGATGTTTGTTTTGAGAAAAACATGAAGCTGTTATACAAAGTTAATGCAATCATCGTGGAATTACGTGCCACCAGTTGCACGTTCAGTCTTGGTTCCACACGAGTTCGCGACCCTCAACCAAAACCACGAGGATCACCTCATTTCTTGCCTTGCAACCACTGGTCACAAAATGAGCTAGCTCTCTTGTCTTATCTCAATAACCGTGGCTTTTCGGTGATTGCACCTCATGAGGAATGAATATTGATTGCGTCTGTCGGCCGGGTAGTGGCAGGATGAAAAAGGAAGAGAGAGAAGGGAAAAAAAGAACCTCGGATATTGTCCTGAGGCTGAGTTCGATTCTCGGGCGCCACAGGAGGGCTCCTTTATCCTTATCACTTGCAGAGAGCCCTCGGTTATCTTCTATTTGTTCCATTCCCTTCACCTTACCTCACCGTCTCCCTCTGTAATTACACAGCGCGCATCGTCTCTCTCTTGTACGCACTTTATCATTCCCCGAGAGCAGATATCAAGTCGTCCGAAGCAAGGCCGCAGGATCGTCTATTCCTTGACAGGGATGAAAAGTGCTTTTTTTATCAACCGTCCGGAGGATTCCGTAATGAAAGCCGACTCGAGGCATTTGCATGCCGGAGAGATGTCTCGTCGAGGCCACACGAAGCAAAGGATATGAGTAGGTCGTAGTTCTGCGAAGTTTTATCCCCCATCATCTGTTTACCACATGTATCACCCGATACGATTTTTGTTAACGGTTCCTGAGAACTGGATGTACGGTATGTCGTTAAAGATGAGATGCAAAAAGAAGGAAGGCATTATATAGCCTTGGGTCTGGGATCTTGGCGTCTGATAGACGGCGGGGATGAGTGTTTATCACGCACCCACGCCCTATTGTAATAAGCAGGCTGAAGAAGAAGAAGAAGTAGCCTGAAAGAGAAGGGATAACTATAGAGGCCGGAGTCTCTCTGATTGCTTATGCATGCTTCAGTCTCCCCCGAGGCTAAAAACAACCCTTTTTTTCTCCTTGCAGAATGCCGACCGTGTGATCCTGAGCAGTTGCTTCACCACTTCTGCGCCAGCGAATTCCGTAAGTTCCGCTTAATCATTCCAGACGTATTACGAAATGGCGATATTAAAATATTCTTGGATGCGTCACGTGTATGAGGAAAAAGGGAGTGGAAATCGTCCGAATAAAACTGGAAAAATGTATGACATGACGCTTGCGAAAGCCGTGAAAGCAAATATAGGGGTAGATTTTTTAACAGAGAACTATCCGATAATGCTGCTTTATTTCCGGGAAATATAATGTATTTTCCCTGGAATAAAGCTGCATTATCGGATAGTTTTCTGTTCAAAAATCCACCCTAAATCTCGTTTCTTGTCGAAGGAAGTAACTAATGCGTTTTCCCCAAATGTAGAATGGGATTCATCCTTATTCCTATCAGTTGCTCCAGAATGAATTCTTTGAGGGTGATTTTTCCCATGTAAATTGAAGGCTCCATAGTTCGGAGAGGGAGAAAGAGAGAAGGGATGAGAAATGCCGGTCGGCACACAATGGGCGATCTGTATTCAGGAAAGGCGTCCTGACTCTTGAATAAAAGATGCTTCGGCCTACCAGCCATGATTTACAGGCCATTGTAAATCCTCGTCCATTACACAAAAGACAAGGACCGAAGCTACTGAATGCGTAATGGCAGGAACCACCGAGGCAGGAAGCTTTTTTGCGACAGAGATTTAATGGTATTTGCTCCGATACTCAAACATTTTCGTAAAATATACGTTAGCGGGGCTCAGTTGAGGCAATTTTGGTTTTTCTTCTCTTATCTGCATCTTTGTTTCTTTTGCTAATGAAGCAATATCAAAGAGCCCGGCGCGCAGGCATCACACCTGCCACCTGGTCAGAAGTAAACGAGGCGAAAATCTGAGACTCTTGAAAGAAAACCTCATCGACGCGTTGGCTACCTTTTACATGCAGTTGTTAGCGCTAAATACATTTTTCTTAGAGAAGCTGAAGCATCCTTAATGAAAAAAAAAGTTCCCGTGGGAAATGGATATTGGACCAGACGAATGGCTGGTGATACGCGCGACAGCCAACATGTCTATTTGGGGAGGGGACTCATTCTAACCCACATTCAACAAAAGGTCAGCCATAGAGCAATGAGTCTTTAATAGAATATATGTTATTGATCGTTATAATGCAGCTTCAGCGCTGAGGCGTTTCCTCCACTCGACTCCCACCATGATTCACCCCCCCACCCATATTCAATATTAAACCTATATTAGTTATCACTTGTAGCCTTGCTTTGACAAAACGGATTTGGAGCATATTAGTACCTCCAATGGACAAATTTCGTTTAAAAGTCTCGGGTCTTTATTTCGCATACTACGTATATTCAGTTGACGTTTCATGCCCTGATCGTCTTTTCATGAAGGCATGGCGGACCGAGGCGTTCGAAGTGAAGAGGCAAAGTAGGTCTACAACATGGGGACAGGAAGAGGGGAGACAGACTATGAACTACCCTGTACATACATATGTTCCGTCTCATTTTATTGCGGCAGGTGGAAGGGGGGGAGGGGGGGGGGAAGTGACCACAGGTGCACGTGTCCTCGATGATTATCCTCTCCTGATTGCGCTCTTCACGCGTTCCTATTCCGTCAGAAAGCTCCCCTTTTTTTTTGCACATTCCTGTTTCGTTTGACACGGTCTTTTCATTTTTTTTTAATGCGTTTCTATTTCACGTAACATGGCTGCTTAGTTTTTGAGTGTTCATACTTCATCCGAAATTGGCAGGTTATTTTCGAGTGCTCATGCCATTCGACTGCAGCCAATATCGTCTTCCCGTGTTCCAATTTCATCCACTAGCAGCTAATTTTCCCTTTTGTATGGTTGCAGTGTATCGAGGCGTGGTTCGCGGGATGGAGACGAACGAGGAGGAGGAGAAAACCGGACTCCTGATCGCCGTGACCAAAGTGTTGAGGGAGGCATCCCACGATGAGACGAACGAGGTGCCTAGTAACGAGAGGAGGGTGTACCTTCCCCTCAAGTGTGGGGTCAAGCCGTCTGGGAGCCAGGAGCACCTTTTCATGGGGAGGCGGAAGTTGGGCCTCTCCACCCTGAGGTGTGCACCCACGATGGACGAGTGGGCCCGGGCCCTTAAGACGTCACCTCTCCCGTGTTCTTGAATCAAGGTGCACCCTGGTGCCATGCCCGAGGAACTGTGATACGCCCGAGTCTTGACAGTGCCAAATGGAGTGGGGTATCCGTACCCGCAACGGAAGAGACTCTGGTCAGATTAGATGAGGTATATTCAGATGACAGACCGAACTTATCATTTTGGTTGATTGATCTCCCCGATTTCTTTTTCAGATAGAGAAAGATAGAATTCAATATAGTAAAGTGATCTTTCACCTTGACCCATTGACTTTTATATTCCATATTTGTCGAGGGTTTTGCATTGCTACCTCTTCCATCCGATGAAGGCTTTCCTTCATGAGTTTACTCACAGCTGTTTGGAAATGATGGGCTCGCATGGATGGGAAGTATTTAGGCCCTATGCACGGCCATGTGCATCTCCGGTCCACATGTTTACATTTTTCACGATGATTCATACACAGCCGAGACTGAAGAGAAATGGTGCATCGACTCTAGTAGAAAGATGGTGTTGAGTCAAGCGCAGACATAATCCACACCCCCTCGAGCGAGTTGAAGGGGAATAAATCGGAGGCGTTTGTGACTCGCACTTTGTTATGCCGCATTCCAGCAAATCAGGAAACGCGACTAATTCGAGTTCGTTATGCAGTTAGTTAAAAAACTTTGATGGTGTTAGTTAAAAAAAAATTTTCAATATAAACCCGCCGAACAGTCGTTTGAAAAATACATAATCGGCCAAATTTCTCTAGAAACAAGAGCCACAAATTCTGGTTGCTGCAGTGGGTTAAAATTGAGATTACAGGTTTCATATTTTATGCATCAATGTGCTAAATTACGAGCCCAAAATTATATGAATTTATTTCAGATCGAACATAGAATTTGAGTGACCCGATGATTAAAGCCTTCGACGTGCTTCAAATCGACAGCGAAGTATGTCAAGGCACGAATACAAAGAGCATCACGTGAAGGCAGCCGAAGGAAAAGTCATTCTGGGGTGGTCGATCGGAATGCAGAGAAGTGTCCCTTCGTGTCCTCGTTGGAACTTTCATCCGGCTTGAGGGCAGATTAAGCATTTCTTCCTCGGCGGGTGATGATACCTGTAGCTGTAGGAGATTATTCCCCCGAGGTCCTCATGATTTGTCTGGCTTAACCTCCCGTCGAGGCTTTTCCAAAATGAAATATCCCCTTCCCCCCTCCCTGAAATATGATCCCTCCCCCTCGGGGACGTGCTCGTCCTTCACTGACCACGGTTATTATCCCTCCCCCGTCTCGGTCCTAAAGAAGAGGCAGACGAGGAGGTCTTTCCGAGCGACTTCGTCCTCGACGAACCTGTTTTTCCGCCTCTCGCAAACACCGGAGGTCAACAGCATGAGGCCCGTTGTAAAGAGAGAAGAAAAAAGGGGGCAATCGAATGGAGCAGTAAACTCATTCCGAGTCAAAAGTGGCAAGTCTGATTTACAGCTAGGTGTCAAAACGTGTGCCCGTCCCCCGGTCGCGGTGGCAATCGATCCTTGGAATTTTTATCTCTCGAACGTCTGCGCGGGACGCTTTTACGACCTCTTCCTTCTTCGAACTTCGTCCTCGTCGAGTCGACCCCGATGGAGTGGGATGCGAAGCGTGATGATGTCGCTCGGAGAGGGGCCCGGTGAAGGGATCGTCCGAGATCGTGACCGAGGGGGAGCTCATCTGGATGCGATTTATGCACGGCCGTAAAGGGGAAAAACGTGACTCCCGCCGTCTCTCATCCCTTCCTCTTCCATCTCGCATCCGACACATGGCCGTGGGCTTCCTCCTCCCCCTCCGCATCGCCTATGAGGATCGCGCACGAACGCATTCGTGAAAAAAAATAGCCTTCGTGAGGAATGGAGCCCCCCGCGACGAATGCGTCTCCATTCGGTGCGATGTCGACGTTTCGTCGTCGGACGACGATTTGAAAAAACTGGACTCCGTGACGACGTTCTCGACGCTCGAGCTTCGCCGTCGACGAGAAATCCTCCCGTCCTCTGGTGTCCGATCCTGTCGTCTTCCGGAACGTCTCCATCCGATCGTGCTTCGCGAAGGCGAACGAGAGAACGGCTCGGCTTCTCGCGACGGTGACGAGTGCGGTGACACCGGACCGGTAGAGACGCGTGTATCCGGTATACCCACTTCCGGATCCAAATTGTGGAATATCTCCTCGAAAGGGGGCCGGTGAGCCCGGCGGATGAGGCAGGGGCAATAAATTCCAGGGTTTCCCTCCCGTTCTGCTCTCACCCCTTCTCGATGCGATCGTAAAAATAGATAGGGTCGTCGGTGGGTTCCATGCGTTTTTCGACGCCGTCCTCGTCTGGTTCCACGGAAACGAGCGAACGGGCATGCACCGCATCGCTCGCGTGGAGAATACGGGAACTCGGACCTGGCTTCTCTCGAAGTGTCGGGGAGGTTTCCGACGATTTTCGTGGCGAACGGACCGAGTCGAGCGTTCGTCGAGGGCGTCATAGAGCCGAAAAGCCGAACCTTCTCGTCGCCGAACGTCCATTTAATGCCTAATTTGGATGAGGTATTTAAAAAGGCTTCCCTCGCACGGTCCAATCGAGACGTCTCTCGAGGAAGAGTCCATTTCCTCCGCGAAGACACTCGAAACGGCACGGTTCGGTTCGACGCCAGAGCCCGGAACGTTCGCGACTTTCGAACGGTACTTTCCACCGGTACTCTTTCTCTCCGGCAACAACCGGAACGTCATTTTCGAGCTAAAAAAATTCGGGAAAGTTTAAACGCGAATACGGATGACGCGAACCGTTCTTGGATTCCCGGTGCGTGTCGCGTCCCCGGGCGAGGTTTTTGTTTTCGCAGGCCCACGGGACGGAATTACGACCGCGAGCGCGGTTTTTACGAGGCCCATAAACGAAACACCCCATGGGGTGGCAACGTGGCAGGGGATCGAGGGGATCGAAGGGATCGAAGGGATCGTCGGGATCGTCGAACGGGTCCACGAGGAACTGCTACCTCCCGTCTTCCATCTCTCTTACCGCACCCGACGTCTGAGCCAACAGACGATGGGTTCCCTCGGACTTCGGAGCTTCGTTCGCGTTTCGGGGAAGCGAGCGATCGAAACCCGAACCCCCCACGTCGGACGAGCGATTCCGTTTCGCTCGGGTCCGCACGGTTTTCTTCGCGGCTCTTTCCTTCCCTCCGATCCCGTTCGCCGCGAGCGATCGGGACGCGGGAATCCATCGTCGCGGACGGAACGCGCGCGACGAGGATCGAATGCGTGCCGGGAGACGACGCGGCTCCTCCGAGTCCGACGCGAGGATGGCGATTCGGAACGCGACCGAGTCTCTCGCGGCCGAGCCGAGGCGACGCGAGGAGAACGACCGGTTCCCGGAGGAAGAGAGGCGAGGACGCTTCGAGAAACGAGAGGCGGCGGCACGATCCGGCCGTCGCACCGGATCGTCTGCCCGTTTCCGTCCGTTCGACCGCTCGCGACTTCGTGCGTTCGAGTCGCACGTGGACGCGACGTCGAGGTCGCTCGAAGGAGTCGCTTCCGATGCCGAGAGCCGTAGAAACGGAAAGCTCGAGTCTCGAGTGCGGATGCCGATGGCACGGCGACGGCACGGCGATTCCAGGCTCGGGCGTC
>CAJPEV010005424.1:0-15102 GCA_905338385.1 Darwinula stevensoni
GCCAGATTGAAGGCAAGATTAGACCCAAGTGGCATTTGCTTCTCCATTGAATTTTCCATGGGAAACTGTAGCCTAGTAGGCAGAGAAGCCCGCGCAGCCCCCGTCCCCCCCCCTCCCCCCCTTCCTCTTAATCCAAAACGTTGAAACGCTAAAATTGAAGCTCATCTATAATACTATAAATAGTTCTCTCAGGTGTCGGTGTTGCGATTTCTCAGTGTTGATGTCGAGAGGCCTCTCCCAACACTGGCTTCGGTTTTAACGCCGACAACGACACTCATTTACTGGGCATTCCTTACGCAATTAAGCAATTGCAGTAATATTTCCTGATTCCTAGGAGGATATCAAAGCACTTACGTTATATTATTAATTTCCTGAGAGTAAATGAATAATATAACGGAAGTACTAAAAGTAATAAGAACTAAAGAGCTTAAGGAGAGAACAGCTTCTACATATTTGTCATAATGTTTGTGAGTCTGATTCTAATTTTAATAAAATCTTGAATTGACTCTAAGCTAGATGAGATTCGTTATTATATGTTCTTACTAAATTTATTAATATTTTATTAATTACGCGATACGCATCCACTTACAGTTTCTGATAAATGTCTACCATTTCTTTCGTGCATCGCTAATTTTAGGCTTTATAAGGAATATAATTGTGACGCAGTCACGCCAACTGCAGTTTTAAGCAGTAATGTAGAAGTAACAGTATATATTCAGTTCGTTATGAAGTAATGTGAAAACCATTTTTCAAAGGCTTTCCGTTTCTTCAACAGGATTCTCTACGGGACACATAAACGTTAGGCCTAGGTCTGACCGACAGATCGACTTCAGATCAGGCAAAGGTTTACTTTTTTTTCTTTCACAAGAAACTCAATCCTCCATTTATTGGACCGATAAAGCCTAGAAGGGTTAACCCCGGGGTCTTCGAGACATCTCGTTCAGGACGTATAACGCTGGGCCGATCGCAGGCCTATTCAGACTTTCAGGAACCATTTCGGAGAGGACGTGTAACGCTAGACCGATCAGAGGCCGGTTTCGAGTTTCATGAGCCATTTCAGTGCGGACGTGGAACGTTAGGCCTATCTGGAGTTCTTCGAACCATCTCGATTTGGTCTGGGGAGAGAATACCTCGAGGAAGCACGAAAATGTAAGTTCGGCGCCATCCCGTTAATTCAGGGATGTCTGTATAAGATATCTCCATATCCCACCGCATCGATCGGCCACTCCTAATTACCGTTTCAATCTCAGATCATCTCATGAACTCGGCGCAAATAGTCCCATGCATTAAATAATAGAAAAGCCAGACACCGAAACGAAGGCCGATGCAGTGATGAATCTGGCAAAACTCCGACACGATATCCGGCAACACTGGAGGACGCGACTGGAGCCATTGTGCTAGGCCTAAATGAACGACAGCTAATTTAATTTTTTTTTTTACGGCGGAATTTTGCATCGCAAACAAAAAAGGGCACTTTTCGTCATCTACAAGTCAATATCTTTCTTATGGTTGGTCTCGTTCCTTCGAAAATTCCCCAGAAGTGGGGGGAAGGAGGAAAAAACGGAATGAAATTGACATAAAAAAGCGAGAGGGAGCGTTCTCCACAAACCTGGGGAGATGGAGCTGCGAATTTACTGGAGCGATTTCTGTGTTGAGAGTGGAAACATGCCCAGTCGCGTTCCTGTTGGTGCCCTCAGAGAGGAATGCGAGGAGGTTGAATTTCGTTACGGGATGGGGTTGAACAAAGGCAATAGGCGCTACCAAAGCCTACTCATTAATGGAAGCATAACAGTAGTCATGAATGAAGACATCAGAGTGACAGTTGTTTTACATCGTTTACATCGTTTCTTGGTCGATCTGTAAATGACTTTCGGAATTTTCCGATTCTCCTTTGTAAATATATCTGACTGGGGACATATCCTCGATTTTTCCAAATGCTCTAAATATAATTCCTGCATTTTCATGGAAATGTTAATCCGCATTGCAGGCAGGATTTTTTCTGATTTCCTCTGGAACATTACGGCTAAGGGTCCTAGATTCGAATTTCCGACTTTAAATGACGTTTCCGAGGAGTCCATCGAAGTATAAAAATCATCCGGATTATGGGAAACTTTCCGTACTGACATCTCGTGGAAGGAAACCGAAACACGGAGTTAGCGACTCAAATCGCAGAGAACTCTCACTCACCCCGAATCGTATAATCTGGAAAGAAGTTCCATTCCGAAAGTGGCGATCTTTTCGTGTCGAATTTTCCTGCCGGATACGAGAGAATTGAACGATATTCCAGCGCTGCGAAACGGAGCATGCATGCCGTAAAACAAGCATGCATACTTCGCTCGGAATTCCCAGGATGCCAATGACCCGTAACGAGAGCTCTGAGAGGCAAGTTTCACTGATAAGACTGTGGAATTGGGTTACCACGACACTCCCGTTTCAGAAGGGGGGGAGGGGTGAGTGGGAGAGGGGAGGGGGAGTGGGAGGAGGAGTGGGAGGGGGAGTGGGAATGGGAGGGGGAGGGGAGGGGGAATGGGAGGGGGAGGGGAGGGGGAAAGCAAGCCGCTACTGTTTAGTGCAGAATGAAAGATTTAACATAACGTTAGCGATGCATTAAAGAGATGGAGAGGGAAAAGGTGCGATCTCGCCACTTTTGCTCATTGCAATCAAGATTAATTGATTCATTGAGGGTGAATAGGACAGAATGGAACGATGAACGCGATCAGGGAATTCCCGATCAAGGAAGAAAACCAGAAGGAAAACGGCAGGAATTCCCTTCTCGAACCGAATCATCGATTCTAAGAATAGGAAAATTTATCAGAATAGAAAAACTCCACAAAAATAGGAATTGGAAGTTATTAGAGGATGAGAGAAAAGTTGGTGTTGGTACTTCTCTCGCTCGGAGCGATTCTGGTACTTTCTCGGAATAGCTGACGATGCGAGAAAATAGGAAAGATTTCCGTTATCGAGCCGGATTTCCTCTTTCCGCACTTTGGGCAGCTACAAACTTGCTTTTCCCGCCGTTCTCCAATGAACGTTTCTATATATCGATGCAGAATAGAGAAAGTCATCTGAACGAATCGGGTCGAAATATGAGTGCGACGAACGCGAGCAGTCCCAATTCGTTTGAAAATATCATTTTCCATCTTAATTCCTTTTAGTCGCAAGCAATTTTAATTTCTAGTTTCTAGTTCAAGCCGCATACTTTTTTTAAATAGATGTTTTCGCTATTCCTGTCGATTTTCAAAGCGAATCGGGAATTAAAATTGCAGGTGAAAAGAGAGGCTTGGGTCCTGGGCCCTCGGAGCGTCTGGCTTTCCGCCAAAACTCGATACCCTTGCATAATTTCTCATATGCATAATGAGATGAAGCCCGGGATTCCCTCGGTGCCGTCGGGGATTCATCCATGAAAGGTCCTCATTCCATCCGAGATTATCCCGATTATCTCTCCTGTCTTGAAAAGCAACTGCGATGCTCTTCACGCCTTCGGAACCGGGAAAGATTTGGCATAGCGAAAGCGTTGAACAGGATTTGGACAGGATTTGAACAGTGTTAGATGTCGCAAGACGGAAATCGGGCGATAAAATTCCTTTGGATTTTCATGCCATTTGCTGCTTAAGAATCGCGTTTCGGCTATTTCAACTGTGGAAGTCTCACGATTTTGAGTTTCTTCCGAGGCCTCAGATGGCTAAGCCATAAACTCATCACTTTCAACGTATTTTAGGCACTTGGGGAATTCCCACGGAACGGTACACTCCTAGAAAAGAGCGAGCGATTTCCGAGAAATGGAGCGAAACTGGAGTTAGCGGCTTCACTCCCTAAAACCAAAGAAGTGCAGCCGCTCAACTCTCTCTTTCCTGAGAACAGGCTACTAACTTTTTCCACTACTTTGAAAAGTAATTCATTCGTTTCGTTCTCTTCAAAAAGATGTGGATTTTGCTGTTATAATGGAGTAGTTATCGATTGCACTTCCTCGTTTTTAGGGAATATAAACCGCTAACTCCAGTTTCGCTCCCTTTCTCGGATATCGCTCAATTTTTTTTATTTATAAGAGTGCATGATGCAAAGTTAGAGCACTGTGGGGTGCGAGTGTCACGAATGCAGTCCGTGGAATCCTCTTCATTTACCCGGTCTAACTATACTTTTCGATCATCGAAATATCATCATAACTCGATCATGATCGAAAATCATACTTAGACCCAAATAACTGATAGCTCGATCATCATAACTCGATAGCCCTCCAGGACCCCTAAAACTGATAGAATTTTCATATTTATACCGAAATCGTAATTGAGAGCGACAACTAACTTTACCACCGACAAATCCAGTCATCTATGGCCCTTTTCCAGGCCATCAAAACCAAAGATCGGATATCCAGATGACTTTGTTCCTCACTTTTCCAGTTTCGAACAATGCTTGGGTACGTTTGTCACCCCATATTCTATTAAGAGCTGCTGTTTCATCGATCGAGTAAAAAACGCCTTACACAAGGCCTAGGACCATCACAACTCTTTTCCATCTTCCAATCCTTTTTCACAAGAAAGACGCGAGGTCTCCGTCGGTAATTGCTGCGCTATGTCTCCAAACAGTCGAGGTGGTAAAGTTAGAAATATACAATGGAGGAACTGTCCACTTGAAAGACACAGGATAATTGAAGTTTATCTAGGAGCCACCTTTGACGACAGACGACAGGGGGGGTATATGGCAGTGTGACGTCAGTTATCGAAGTTATGGTGATCGAGTTATTATGATATTTCGATAATAATCGAAAAGTGTACTTAGACCGGGTAATTGGAACCGAGAAGTGCATCACTGGCAATATTGCAATTTCCTATGCTTCCAAGGAGACGGATGAGCCTTGGGTTAAGAGCAAGCCTTAATTTAAGCCTTAACCTTCTTTGCCTGCCTGGAAATTAGAATGCCCGCTCTTGCAAGACTGCTACTATTCAATCCTGTAAGTGGCATATCGATTAATTCTGCTCTCGGATCTCCTAATGCGCCCAGTACCAAGTACGAGATCGAGTACCGGTCAGTACTTTATGTCAGTACCTCGAAAACGGCAGGATCGATCAAGTGATTCCATAGAGATTTGGAATACGAGCCCCTTCTAAATAGGCCTCGCTCTCGTGCAAATCCAAGAAAACTTTTGCTCGATAGAGCCCGCTCACACCTGTCTGATTCCACCGTGCCAAACCACTGAGGCGCTCGGTTAGTGCAAAACCAGATGGGAAACGCCTCCTCGAGTCCTCAAAGAGGCGAGACCTCCTCTCCTCTGCTCCAGTATCATCCGATCAGCCGTCGCGGTCGGTCGCCTCTGCTTCTAGAACTTTCTCCCAGAGACATGGTAAATACCCTCGTATAACTAGACTGGACGGGGGAGTCGAAGATCTCGCGCCGATTTCAAAGGCTGGCGGCCATCACTGTTGCCGTCAACGAGACGATGAGGCGTGGGATTCACCGAGACGCACGGTAGTCGTGGCCAATGCGCATTCAGGATTCGGATGCCCTGACAGACTGCCGACTGGGTCGGGTATCATGTTTTGCATTCATGAATCGGGCTCGATAACTATTGGTCCTTAAGAGGGGTCTAACCTTAGGAGTGGCGGATTTTTCTTTGCCCCATGCAGACACTGGGCCTAACTGCATGGGAAAATAATATTTCACATTCACGTTGGTAAATGCAATGAAAATAAAGACTAGGGGTGGATTTTTGAACTGAGGACTATCCGATAATGCTGCTTTATTTCCAGGAAATATCACTATTTTCCCTGGACTAAAGCTGCATTATCGGATAGTTCTCTGTTCAAAATCCACCCAAGCTTTCTACTCTTCAAAGATGGAAAAGGTAGCATTCGATTTTCAAAACACTATACTTCGTCAGTGAAGACCGGTTAGGCCTCGGTCTACCTGGTCTCCAGTGTGCTGCCACTGCCTTAATGATATCTATTGCGTATCACAATGGAATTCGTATTTTCTTCTGACGAGGTAAAACACTTTCTTTTTTCAATGCAGGGTTGAATGGAGCCTCTACTGAAATGGTGGGCGTCAAAACTCACAGAGGGATGTGACGTCATGAATCGGAAAACTATGCCTTTATTGGGCGACTCGACGGCATGAGAGATGGCAGCCGCTCCTTCAAATTGGCGTGCGGCTTCAGCGCGTTTCCCATCGGCATGTCCAATCTAGTGGTTAAGTTATGTCAAGGCATGGTCTAGTCTAAGGCCTAGTCTAGGCCTTCTTCCATGCTTTTTTTTTCAGCCATGTCTGGCTCGAGAACCGTGATGTACCACGAAGGCTTCGTCGTCTGATCGCTTCTCGTGATTTCTCTTCACCTCCAACATGCATATTTCCTGATGCAATTCTTATCTAGTTGCGTTTCGAGTGGAACTATCATAGTTACACCTGACGTAAAGTCGTGCTATGTGGCGAAAATTCGAAGGTTGAAGTCGTCATCCTCTCGGTGTTCAATCAATATTCCGACAATGCTCTGAAGCTGACAAAAAAAGAGACAAATATGTTGGTTGACAAAAAACGAAGACATTTCTTTCAAGGCATGCCTTGACAACCCCTTTCAAGGGAAATGAGGGAAAAAGTAGGTCTGATCTGTCAAAAATGCACACTATCATGAAATGCGAGGAAAGCTGAAAACTCGTATCCGTCCCTATCAACGTGGCGTGCCCCTTTCAACCTGACAAGGAGTCATCTTCATCTCATGAAATGCCATGGCCATGACAAGGACAATGGCAAGCAGACGACAACTCGTCACTGGGGAAAAAAAAGGAGCAAGAGCCTGTATTAACAATGAATGGCATGGAAGGTACCATTCGGAAGACCATCCGAGTTCATGATTCATGCTTGGACATCATTTCGAGGAGGGGGGAAGTGAGGATCACTTTGGGATTTTAGAAATTTCTTGACCGATTCAAGTCGCCTCGTCGTTGCCCGTCTCATTCCGTGACATGCCTGGCAAGATGTGGACTTCATCCTCATCATCTCTTCGATCTGAGTGAGTTTTCGAAGCGAGAGGCGGCGATTTATCATTTATTGATGGCAAGGGTGGGACTACCCCCCCCCCCCCCACACTCCCGAGTTAACCCTTTCAGTGATGAATTTTCGTGCAATTGAAATTTTAACAATATATGTATTAATATATATGAAAAATTACAAGTATGAAAATGAAAACAGTGCAGTATTCATAAATCCAACTTTTGAACAATACGTATGGAAAAAAAATTGGATGCTTTGTATGGATCGTTTTGTAATTACAGCGATTTTAGTAGAACATTAGTAATGGGACAAGGCATGTCCCGGTATCAGCGAAAGGATAAAACGTCTCTGTCGCTCTTGACCCTCTGGAGAAGCTGCTGTGCCTTGGGCCTTCTCGAGGACATGGCACGGCGAAACGTGGTTCCTCTTCCAAGATTATGGGAAAACGGAATCCAGAAGAAAGCGGAGACAACAACCGAGGTGGTTGAGTCCATGCCCGTCTCTCATGGTGGACTCAACCTCTGTCTACTCTTTCCACGGTCCAGTTGGATTCGTGCAACAACGCTCGCACCGAATTCATCGGAATTCGATCAAATGCAGCAGTGTCTCTCGATGAAACAGTGTCTATACTGCTATGTGCCGCTGATGTATGTACACTTACGCCATCTCTCCACGCTTTTGATGAATCATTCAAGAATGCAGCCGTTGGAATCTGCTAGTAGTGGTAGCACCGCGTGAATCCAGTCTTTCATTTTCTTCCATGGGGCTCGAGGTCGTGTTTCTGTCGCCTCAGTGGAAAAACGCGATTCCCTACGCCGCCAGTTCACTCTCAAATTCTCAGTAAAAAAAATATTCGATTCGTTTGGGCTGGGTCCTTCCGTTTGAAGACGATTCTGAAAACTAAAATAAAACTACTTTTGACGATCCACACGTGGCAGAGAAGTCTGGGTGCTTTTTGCCCCTCTGTCATCCATTTCTGGTGGGAAGGAAAAGACGAGATTTCTATTTCCTTTAGCAGTTTTATCATTTCCTGTCTCTTCTGTATCTACAGGGTGGGCACAAAGTCCCTTCAATACGCAAAAAAAAACTTTTTTGAAGGTGATCCAGAGATATAGAAGAAATATGACAGACACGTGTCAAGACAGCCATCTTTTCAATTTGTCGTTTAATTATTTCCAAAAAAAAAGCTGCTGAGACTGCTGTTTTGAGTTGGTCGACTAGAGTACATGGCGCCGCTTTGAGTTATGCCGTGCAGTCCATCATTTGAGTAATGATGGACTGCACTGATATTTTGGATCCATAATTACATTAGATTAAAGAAAGCATTTTCTTTGTTTCAGGTTATTATGCTATTATTTAAAATTGACATTGAAGGGACTTTGTGCCCACCCTATAGACGTTCGCTTTCGCACCCGGGAACCCGGAACTTCGAGACGTAGGCCTCATTTCAGGCCCATTGGCCTAACATTCCAATAGACCTGATGCTTCTCCTGCTTCATCTTGGGATTCTCTGGCCTTTTGCATGAAGTTCTTCCAGTCCCAAACTACTGAATCCACAAAGTAGTGGCGCAACCAGCCCTAAAGATTGGGGGGGGGGGGTTCGAAGTTATGTCTTTTAAATGTCTCCGAATGCAAGGTGTCATCAAATCATCAGGAGAGATATACTCAACAAAAACGCGAAACGGCGTGAACACGCGAACAAAGAAATTAGACGAAGAAAAATGTTATGAAATGGTGGAAACGGAATTTGAACACTAAATGATGACTTTTTGATGGGACTTTTAGCTCACTTTTGCAAATAAGCGCCGGTTCAGGAGTCATAGTTTTTTTTTGTAGAAAGAGAGTGATACAGGACTTTATGGGTTACCTCACGGTTTCAGATGAAAAGGAAATACATTATGTTTCTCTTGGTAGACTGAGAGTTTTCCATATGGAATTCATAATCCGAACAGGTATTGACACCAAGAATATTTATTGTTCCAAAGAACAAGTGTTCGAGACCGAAATAAAGAACATACATGCAGCATTTCTCAATAATTTGTTAGCAATCTACAAGGTGATACGAGTTTTTTTTCCCTCCTGGAAAAGAAGCGGTTCCATCGCATTTCACTCATCAACGGACCGGTTGATGAATACGAAGGCGATGCTAGGCTAATTCATGCCGGCACGAAGCCCGTGGCTTCAGGGTCCGAGGTTCAAGTAACCCGGGACCCAGATTAGAATAACCTTGGTTAAAATGACCTCCGTTCATCAACCGGCCCGAGTCGCCCAAATCAGGTGCCAATTTTGTTTATATTTGGCAGGGTGCTAGGAACGTAATTCCTCGAACGAGAAGACAATGAGTTGCGAAGACAGAGAGAGCTGCGAAGACAGGCAATGAAGAGGCAAGAGAAGCTCGCTCGAAAGGGAGAAAAGGAAGTCGTCAGAGATTATACAGTCGGAGCAGATTATCGAGCCTCGCGTTTCCCGAATCGGAGACGAAGTGATTTATCGGGTGGAGGATCTCTCTTGCCGAAGCGCATGGTGAGAGCCTGCTGAGATCTGTGGGCCATTCGTTGGAAATCCGCCGCGTCCATGGGATCCCGCTTGCCGAAGCGCATGGTTAAGGATGGTGGCGACCTCTGTGACAGTCGATCGTAGCCTCTCTTGCCGAACCTCATCGTCAGGGGACCTTCCTTGCGGACCCTCATGATGTTCACTGGCTCCTCTTCGTCTTCTCTTCCCTCCGGCTCCTTGGTATTCAAGATGGTCTCTCCAGATCCAAGTTCCATTCCCAGTTCGTCCGCGTTCAGCAGCTCGTACAGTTCTCGAATATCTGCATGGACAGCAAAAAACGTTACAAGGAAACGCCATCAGGGCGTGTCATCGCTGCAAGAAAAAGGATTGAATTTTTTATGCCATGTAGGAGATGTTCTCTTCATAGTGCATGGGACAGCCCGTTATTATTTAGGCCACTCGACATTTCATCAGGGTTGAAGGCGATGGGAATCCCTTGTAATTTCTCGATTCCGAAAACTCGAGTTCTCCATCTTTTTGGCTCTACGTCCTAATGAAGGTCAGGGCGAGTCGTTCCACCCGTGAAAGTACAGAAACATGGGCTCATCTTTTTGCTGAGAGACAGTCAGCTGGGGAGGGAAGAATCTCCTTCTCTCTGCTTCATGACGTCATGGATGACGTCATCGTTCCAAGGCAAACCTAGCAAGTTCTTCGCTCTTCGTGAAGCCGAGAGGCGGTGTGTTAACGCAGCCGCTTCTGCATCGACGCGGCTGACTTTCCGGTGACGGATAGAGCATATGAAGAATTTACGCATTACATTTCAGTAAAAGGCTTCTTCCTTCTGAGCCGAAATTGCTTGGAGAATTCTTGCTCAGGCGTACAACAACCGCCCAAGCAGCATGCTTATGTTATCAAGATAATGTCACCTCTGTAATACGCAAACGGTGATATAAAATTAACGTAGATTTGATATAAAATTGACATTCCCGTTTACACCCCCAACAGCATGTTTACATTCATTTTACGTAAAATTGATCTTCATTTCCCCTCAACTTTCATGCGTATTTAACGAGCCAATTCGTACATTTGAAGGGAAATGATGCACTGTATTTCTCCCATTCCTTTCCATACTAGGGAACTCTAGGGTACTTGGACGAGTACATAAGTTTTCATCCTCACCAGCACTCAAGATTACCCATTGCTTCCTCCTTCCATACCAGGACCTCGGGAGGAGGAGTAGATGTTTAGAGGGGCTCTTCCATGCAGGATAGAAAAGGTATAGCACTCGTGGAGCTGCGATTCTACTCTTCCCTATTCTCGTGCAATGCTGTAAATACTGAAGCTAAGGTTGTTAACTTAGCTTCAGTATTTAACGATTCCCTGAGTCATATATTATTTTTAAAATATATAATAATTTCATGTTTTCCATATATATATTCATGGATTGCATAATAAAAAGGGGAAGCATGGTAAGAAAACCAGATACTATATATGGAAAGCCAGTATTTAATTTGATTTGTAGGGTGCAGGGAACAAGGGTTCCATCTAGTGAGGAATCTTGGTACTGCAACTGCGGAATGGTCAGCTAAAGTTTCATATGGATGGTGTGGTGTTAATTTTGCTATAATATCATGTACTTCACGTCAGATGGAGTGACGTCTAGTTTATGTAAAATACGGTTTTAGGAAAAAAAAAGCCACCCGGAAATAAGACCCCCAGATTAGGCAAAGGCAGAAAAGTGCCATCCAGTTATGTTCAGGTCAGATTAAAGACTCATTCATTTTTGCGACATTTAGTGATATTGATGTCATGTAATTTGATCAACTTCACTGAAATGTTATTAAACATAAAACAAAGTNAACGTGATGTCATTTTCATGGCAATCGCAAGAAATTTACATTTTTTTGCAAACAATTGATATCTAGTTTACGTAAACATGCTGCTCAGGCGTCTTTGTTTCTGGCAGAATCGTTACGTCGTCTCAGAAAAATCCATTGGATGGGCTGAGTGAAAATGAGCGCTCACGTTGCTCACGGAATTACCAACCCTCACGCAGTAATTTTCACGACTAAAAGAGGGGACAAGCACGGAGGAAAAAGTTGCGAGATTTCATCATTAAAAAATGTTACAATATTTGCTTGAAAAAGGGATGCTGCAAAATATGCACTCACATTTTCGACAAAGAGGAACAATGAAAACTTTTGGCCAATAAATTTCGCTTTCCTCTTGCCAGAAAGTTCTCGTTCTCTCAAATTTGCAGCATCTCTTCTCTTTCTGAAAACCGGCAGCTTCATTTTCACTCTTTTATCTGAGAATCGAATGAAATGCACATAAATATTCAAATAAAGGCAAAGATGAGAATCTTTTCAGACTCGATAAGTTTCACAACCGACTCAATAAATATTTTCTTCGCCTCACAGAAGCAGTTTGCTTCAGATAATCTCTCTTTTTTATTTTTGGACAGGATGTATTCCTGGGTCGATCGGGGAAAAAGTTGTCAAGGATGCAGGGGATCAGCGTACGGAATTCCCAAGAGAAACCCTTCCTCGTAAGCATAGAATATTAATTCTAGTGGGGCCCCGAGGTGATAATCACGAGTCTAGAAGGCACGAAGGAAATAGTTTTCGTCCTCGTTAACGCTATAGTGTATTTATTCATGGGGGGAATGAGGAAAAAGTTGGGTCTCATGACGCAAATGCGGGGGAACGTCCCATTACTGTACTTGTCAGTCCCGAGATGCAGTTGGGTAACTTGATTATTAACTTTTGGGGAGCACTTTTCTGTATGGGATTCCGTGAGTGTCGTCCGTGGTCGCATTCATTACATTCAGGCGAACGGAGAAACATTCCAAGTGCCGATGAAAATCCTCCGGCAATCGAACAACAGCACTCTCGAGACGATCGAGCCACGCATTCCACGTTCGGGAATTCCAGACCAACGATTATCGTTCGTTTCACAAGTCGTCCAGCCCCCCCTGCAGCCTCGGAAGGCAGCCGGGTCGCCCAGGACAAGAGAGAGAGTGGAGGTGGAGAGTCCCGAGGTCGTCTTGCATCTACTCAGCCTCACAACTGCGCCAAAGCACGCTCTTGTAAAATGGAAGGAATGAAGTCCTATCTCGTCTCCATGTGTCATGATTGACGTCATTCGTATCCGTCCAAATGATCAGTGCTGTCTTCGTTTCTTTACCGTTTAGTGCAAGAAAATGCTGCACTAATAGTTATAAAATATAGATATAACTTGGGAATTCTCGATAATTTTAATAGGAACATTTAGATTTAGAGATTTTCTGTGGATAACTGTATTACAGTGCGGGCTCCGTGCACCAATTTTAGATGGCTCTGGTAGTGATCTCGTGGAGTCGTCCTAAAGAAAGAGTTTAGATTTTCTCGATTTTCCTTCAATCCGGTAATCGTTAATGAGAGCCTTCGTGCAG
Organism: Darwinula stevensoni; assembly: GCA_905338385.1. Taxonomy (NCBI): domain Eukaryota; kingdom Metazoa; phylum Arthropoda; class Ostracoda; order Podocopida; family Darwinulidae; genus Darwinula; species Darwinula stevensoni. The sequence continues at coordinate 12,911 of CAJPEV010005424.1, forward strand.
CTGTTCTAAGCCTGGAAGCGGATGGGCCTACAGTTCAACCATCACTCTTGCCCTTATTAGGTTTTTTTTCGCAAAAACTCCTTAACCTGTTCATTGTTGCTTTATTGCACAAAAATGTTCATACTGTAGGTGTTTTAGCACAATTTTGCTGCTACCGGATATTACCGTTTTAAAAATTGTTTTAAAGTGCTACTATTACTATTTTTACGTGAAAAACAGAATTACATATAGAAGGAATATCTTTTCAAATTATTCATGCATTTCATTACTTACAGTGTACACATTCCAACAGCAAAAGTCGGTCGTAACAGTGAACAGGTTAAAGAGGCACCTGATTCCACCCGACTTCACATAAAACGTTGCTGGATGAATTGTTCACTGGAATAATGGCCATCAACTGACTCTGAGACATTGCAAATTTTGTGTCTCGATGGCGAAATGTGTGAGAACATGAATTTTAAGGTACTTAGAGTTATTCTTCCTGATAATAAGTAGTAGACCTGGTTGAATGTGTTGCAAATGACTAAGGAGTGTGAAATATCGCCTCCCCGCAGTTCTCCAGCTTCCCCCTGGCTTTTGCCAGACACAAAGCCCTAACCTTCAAACCCTAGCTCACGAAGAAACCAGCAAGAATGAGAGAGAGAGAGTGGGGGAGAGAGAGAGGGAGAGAGAGAGGGAGGGAGAGAGAGAGGGAGGGAGAGAGAGAGAGAGGGAGGGAGAGAGAGAGGGAGGGAGAGAGAGAGGGAGGGAGAGAGAGAGGGAGAAGCTTGTGTGCACCGATCACAAATTCCGTTTGCGTCTCTTCGGGTTCATTTCCGCTTCAGTACCTCATTGTGAAGGACGTACCTCGACTCGTTCCAACGCTGCACGAATCCCAATAGGAAAATGAATCGGTATTCCATCTTCCTGGCATTGTGCTGCGACCAGAGCAAGCATACCGTGTCGGAACACCGTAGGTGCACCGAACAGCCATGAAGCATCAGGATAGTAGTCCCAATGGACGACGAGAGCTCTCTCATATCGGACACGGTCATCTCCTTTCCATTTATTTGATTAGATTATTATTAGATTCCGGTCCCCACCATAGTAAGTTGGACTCAGCCCCGCCTCTTTCCTCTTCATTTGTAGGGGCGAGTACGAGAAGTCTTTTTTTTTTCCTTTCTTTTTGCACTTTCCCGCAATTACCTATCGCAGGAACGATAACATGGTCTCGAAATTTAGCTACATGCCTCGCTGAATTGTCACTTTATCATAGTTCACCATCTGGCAGCGATGCGTCTTCTCGTTAAATCAAAACGAAGGACACCGGAGAAAATGTTTTAAAACAAAGGGCTTTGATTTTTAATATTCCCAGGCGAAACATGCAATCTTGGGGAGTTTTAAACTCGAGAAAGCTCTTCTGCAGCAGGAAGAAGAGCTTTCATTACGTTGAACTGAGCGATGAGCCCCGTTGAGGGCGTTCAGCCCATGCCCTTGTGTCGAAGGTCATCGCTCAATTCAACTTGAGCGATGGCAAGGAATCTGAAGGACGAGAATATGGCGACGCGCACGTTGGCATGACCGATGGCTGTTAGACATTACTTTCCCAAATGGTGCCCACGATCAACTCTATTTACTCGAAAGCGTGTGCAAGATGGACGTCCGGACACCCGCTTGCACATGTAGCATATACCATGTGCTACGATGGCCTGCTATCGACAAGATCGGCTTCGCTGTCCTGTGTGGTGTCCTGTGCTGTGAGGGAATGTAGGGCGGGTGGGTACCCGCCCAACATTCTCTCAGATTGCCATCTCTCATCTCAACCTCAACCGGTTTCAGGATGCGACTCAGCGAAACAAGGCAGCGGTTGCGACTGACGGATGACGAGTTTTATAGCTCCGGCACAAATGCTCTGAAACAGGAAGCTAATTGGTGACTAAATGGAAACAGTGAGACATCTAGTTACATATTGAGACCAAGTTTTCTTTTCCGCTTGTGTTTACAGGGAAAAAAAACCCTTAACAAGACTTCTGGTGCATTTCTCGTATTTGATTCCTTGACGAATGTGGAATAAGGCGTGCTTCTACTGAGCCGCTTGAGAGTATCAAAAACGACATAAGGAAAGTGAAATGCGTCGCTGTGGTGGATGTCGGACTTTAAAGAAAAGCATCTTCGACATAAGTAATAAGTGAAATGCGACAGGTACAGTGTTT
>CAJPEV010005427.1:0-15093 GCA_905338385.1 Darwinula stevensoni
CCCCCCCCCCCCCCCCCCCCCCTTCAATCAGTCTACCTCGCTAATTGTATCGGTACTTGCCGAATGAGTTCTTCGGTGGCGCGAGCCGGAATCCCATCGGGTCCGATTGCTGCGCCTGCCTTTAGCTGCCTCATCCAACTCATCACCGTCAGCGGATTCGTTAGTGGACAAAGAAGCGAAGAAATGGTTTGGAATCCTTTTAGTACTTCGGCTACTCGCAACCGACTCCGCCTGCCGTCCTTCACAGACCCGATGGGACGTCCATTCCTGCCACTGTCCGATTGATAAATAAATAATAATAAAAAAGCCTTGAGATTATTCGTGGTATTGTTAGCTGGCCGCTCCTCCACTTCTCATTTAACAGATCTAATTTCCCGCTTCAATCACCTCGTAGCGAATCGATACTCCTCCCCTTTCCGCTTGATTACCTGTGCGCCAATGTAACTCTCATTTCTGCCTCTTAAATCCGATCGGCGACTTTAACCAGAAAACCCAGCCGACCATCTGAGCGCATGCAAATCTCCAAGGAACCTTGGAGCCTGAAGGTTTTCAATTAACTTCGACACCGATAGGTGTCAAGAGTACCTGAAACACTGTCGGGCTCACTGTAAAAGAAACGGACTGTAGATTAATATATTAAAAACGTGATACAACATATATAAATACATACAACTTACTCAGGAATTCCCGGGCGAAGAGATTTCTGGACATCAACAAACCACGCAATCTTTCCGTAATCAAGCCGTCTTATCCACTCTAGTCATGCATTCTGCGAACGAGAGACGGTTCCAGAATTTGCGCTTGATTCCGAAACGTCCGAGGTGAGAATAGCATATGTTTATCGCCGCCTCCGTTCAACGATTTCTCACTTCAATGATCGTTCCCGTCGGACTGAAATGAAAACGAACGGAACGCAACCGAAAACCACTGGAATCTTCGTCAACACTGCCAGGCAGCTACTGCAGCGCAGCCCCGACTCTGCACATGGTCGTCGTTGGCGGGGTTCTCGACTCTTACCTTCGGTACTGATTCAATCGCGTCCATCGGACTTTCGTTTGATAATGGACATTTTATTAGGAGATGGGTCCAGGAGGTGCACTTGTTAGATTCTAGAGAAGAAGTGACGACCTCAATTGAAAAACAGTGAAACACTTACACGTTATAGGCGTAGGCTAACATAGGCTTGGGCCTATACCCTCCATGACTGCAGCGGCCTTCTATCCCCCTTCGCCTTTATGTAAGCGAGTGTGCACGGTAGGCCTAGGCTTTGATAGACCACGATTCTGGGTAAGCCTACGATTGACGTAAGCATGGTGATACTGTGTGAAGTGGAGATTTATTAGAATCTTTAGGCATGTTTTGGGTAGATTATGGTTTGTGATGCCCTTTGGAGGTAGGTGGCCATCTACTATGTTATGTGCTGGGCATTTGGGCCTTGTAGAACATGTTCAACTCAGGTGAGTAGTATCTGTTTCGCAAATGAACTAGGAAATTATATTTTCAAGTGCTTGCCAGTATAGACTCCTTGCATCTTAATCAAATTTTTTTTATTATTTATACCTATACACTGTTTTTGGATAGAATTCATGCCCTCTGGGTAGTGGAAAACAGAAAATAATTACTTCCTGAAGTGCTTTTAAGGATCCACCTGATCAGAAATATAAAAAAATAAAAGCCCTGGTGGAAGATGTCACTACCTGCAATTGAGGGAAGCCCTCATAGGGGAGGAGAGTGGTAAGAATTCAATCTGGAACTAATATAGATTCACTTTGATAATTACTATTTCCAGGGCAGAATTGCCACTAAACTCTTTATATGCATGCGGATAAAGGAAGTACTTCACCTTCCCTCCACCTCTTTGAGGGTGAGAGCTAGCAACCTAGTGGCTTTATGATTCCAGTATCAATACTGAACATTTAAGGTTTGATCCCTACCCTTGCCCTTTTTTTTCTCATTCATTTCAGCTGAGTTTCAGGCAGTTAGGAAGAACCATTGTAAGGTGTTGAGAATGGAAAATGGCCCTTGGAGCAGAGCCTCAAAAAAGCTAGGTATAAGGTGTTTGAGCATGTTTAATTAACCAGATGCTCCAGATATTGCTAGCAGTATTGAATTTATCTCCAGTTATTGGGAACTTGTTAGATCGCTTTGAAGCTGTGGTCTATCTTAAGTTTGTGAAGTCCCATTAGGTGGAGATAAACCAAATGTGAACTTAAAGACTAAGCTGAGGTAGAAACAGAAACTATCTGATTTCTAAACAATGTTCAATGGAAATAGTTGTAATCATCCATAGCTAGATTGCAAAATGGCACCTGAGCTTGATTTATTTTAAGCCTATGCTAAGTGTTACTTGAATAGTGATAACACATGGATTTTATACTTCCCCCAATGGTCTTCATATTTTTCCAATAGAAAATTGGAAAAATTAGTTGTATAGGCTTTATGAATTTTTTATATATAACAATCTTTACAGATGCATTTAATACCCATATAACTTATTTTTTAGATTTTGCTTTGGAGAAATTAGTGATGTCATTTGCATTTAGTGGAGGCAATGATGCCCAATTTGGCAGTGGGGACTTGCGAAATTTGAATCCTGAAGACTTGTCTGTGTTAGGACTTAGTATCTTGGAAGAATCAGATGAAGGCGCTTTAAATATTCAGAAGAATCACAAGAACAAGCTCACACAAGTTGTTCGTACCTACTCCTTGAGATCAAGCCACAGACCTCCATCAAATGTGACAGGGAATCCAGGAAGTTACTCTGTCCCAGTATCGGACATTCCAAGTGAAGATGAGCAAGCATTCCTAGCTTTTAAGAAATGTAAGCCTGTAATGGCCAGCTATGCATTTGGAAAAGATCTCTTTGCAAAACTCAGTGATGAAATGATCTTGTATGTGTTCAAATGGCTCACTAAGAGTGAATTGGCCGCCGCTGCTCAAGTCTGCAAGAAGTTTTACCTCCTGTCTCGAGATCCTTCTCTTTGGCAACGGCTTGATTTGAGCAGTAGATCACTTGGACCAGGTATTGTAGGAGATGTTCTTGATCGAGGAGTGAAGGTTTTGAAGCTATCAAACTCTACCATTTGGGAGCCCATACATTTGAGGCATCCTTCTCACAAGCTGTCATTCCCTGTACCCAGAGTTCAAGAGTACCGTATCATGTATCTTGATCTTGGTTTTGTGTCTGTATCTCCTGAAGGACTTTCATGTATTCTAAAGGGCTGCCAGCAGCTAAGGAAATTAAATCTGGAACAGTGTCAATTGAGTGCAGAAGTGCTAGAAGTCCTTTCCACATGTGCTGAGCTAAGGGTTCTAAATCTTGCAATGTGTACTGGTATATTGACAAGAAACTTGATGTCATTGCTTCGAAGTTGCCCTCTTGAGGAGCTGAATTTGGCTTGGACTGCTTCTCCAGATATCAATGCTATTGCCAAATGTTTCCCATCAACCTTATTACGGCTCAATCTTAGTGGTTATAGATATGAACTGCTAGATGAGAGTGTGCTCAAACTCCTCAGGGAATGTCCCCACCTGATGGAGCTTGATTTGAGTGACAATGCACATTTGACTCTTACTGCCATCAAAGGTGTCTTGGAATATGGAACAAATTTGAGGTCCTTGTCCTTGAGTCGAGATTACTTGCTCACTGTTCATGATCTTTATTTGCTGAATAATCATCCATCCCTTCATTATTTGAACATCTTTGGACTTTTGTATGAACGGCATGTTGATGAAGTGAAGAAGCAGATGCCAAGATTTGAATTGAATGCCCAACCTCTTTCCACAATTGCTCGACCTACAGTAGGCTCGAGACGTACCTCTATATGGGGACTGCGAACATTAGACTGAAGTGCTTCTGATGGCTGTGATGGCATGAGTGGCATTGCCTTAAGGCAGTGAGCTTTCTTTCCAGTGGATACCAACATTGTGATTTTGTTTTTTTTGCATCTCATCAATTGAGGATTTTCATCCTCGGTTACATAGTATGAAAAAATATACTGATTTTGCTGAAGGTATGACCCATGTTATTGCTGCTCCACTGCAAGTAAATATTTACGCTTTGATTAACCTGCCTCTGCCATTATCTTGCTTTTACTAATAGGGCATTTAAATGTTCAATATGGCATTGCTGAACCTTTTTTTTTATCTGTTAGTGTTAAATGCAATTCAGTAATTGCTGAGTCATAGTGGGGACTAGTGATATGCATTATGGGGAAGCTAATGAAAAAGTTAAATTATATATACTATTTTGAAAAAGTTGATTAGGTGGGTTGATGTTTCATTTCACAATTGCTTAAGGTGTCAGTATACATATGATTCCAACCCAAGTTCTTTATGGTTCTGGAAGAGGAAAGGAATTTTTCTCTTCAATCCTTTTTTTAAAATTAGATGTGAGGGGGATCAAAAGACATGAGTGACTTATTGATATTGGTGTCAGATTTAATAACATACTAAACCCAAGTATGAAAATTTTGGTAGCCTACACCAGAAGTTAATGTGATGTTCAGTGGCGTAGGCAGGAAATCGGCAAGGGGGGGGTTGAGGCCAAGTAGACACCCCAACCCTACGCCTAGCTCCACTACCCAGAATTTACCTTTTCAAAGAAATCATGGTCTGGTATCTTGGGTGTGTGGATGGACCGCAGACTTTCCTTGAAAGGGCATAGCTAAAATTGGAATTTCCAAGGAAGGTTGAAATATACCTGTCAGTGTCACTGACTGAGATGCCCAAGGGGGGGTTCTAACCCCCTAAACCCCCCCCTTCCCTACGCCACTGGTGATGTTAATGAGTAAGGAGATTTAGAGACTTTAGATTGTTTATTTTAATTATTATTTGCTCTTTTTCATGCATGTTGTCAGTTACAGTTATTTTCCATTTTGGCTATTTCACATATTTCAAGAATTTCCACTTTTTCACTAACTTTTGTGGAAAATTTTTTTGACACTTCAGCTTTTTTCCAAGAAAGTTCCATCTCTCATGGGAATCTATATCATGATCTGTTGAAATTCACAGAAGCAAAGTTCTTATCTGTTTGAAAAAAAAGTGACAGATTATGACTATAACATGCAATCTGTCATAATTGGGCTAGCTTTATATGAGAGTAAATGCTCTTATGTGGAATAATATCTGACTGTATCATCTTAGAGACTTGAACACTATGATCATATGTTATGGTCACAATATGTTACTCTATATACATAACAACTGGTGAATGTCTGTATGAGCGAGTTTTGTCCAGTGAATTCCTCCTAGGTTTCTCATCCAATTTCCACCATTGATACTTCATTCAATTTGTAATTTCCTGCAGATGGTCCAACTCATTTTATATTTTTTTTTAGAGTTGACCTTTGACCTGACCTGGATGACCTTTTGTATTAATTTTGGATGCTATTTCTAGCCTGGCACACTATTTGAAAGCCCCTGAAATCCTTTTATTTTTTAATTTCTTTTCATGTTGCAAAGATGTTGACATTTGATCCTACTGCGGTCAATCTGAGACGAAAATGCACCAGCACCATCTCTGTATGGATTCAATAACTACATTGAGATGCTTGGCCAAGACCTGTTTTGGGGATCTGTTGCAGGCCTGGATGATTTTCACATTTCTGCCCATCGGATGGCCAGCGTAACAGCCACAGGCTGCTAGTTAGATATATTTGGCTGAAGTGATACATATCCATATGTCACATGTGATCATAATTGGCAAGCATATATGTTTTATATATTATATGTTATATATCATCATGCTTCGCTGAAGCATGATGCAGTGAGACTGAGGTCTCTAACACAACTGCTTGCCCTTCAGCTCCTTAGCATTTCTTGCCCTTATCTTCCCCCTAGGGTTTTGTGATCTACCTCCCGGGCAAGTGAGGTTTTGCTTGCTTGCCCGGGGGGTAGATCACACCTTATGATAGAGCGCACGCTATACCGGCACCATGATATCTTCTAAGGTGGTGGCATGCCTAATAAGAAAACTTTTTTTTACATGAAGACCATATGAACACGTGTGTTATGACCAATGACATGTGACCCTAATTAGATGCATATGTTCACTGATGGAGCAAATGGATATGGGCCCCATACGAGTCTTGTATGTCTGCTCTTTAACCCTTGGTTGCGTTGGGCCCACTTTTGTGGACATGTCTTCAGATGGCATTTTAATCACAATTCCTCGGAGGTGGACATTTCACTTAACCTGTATTCTCTTCCAAAAGTTTTCTGTTTGCCCAAAGGTTGATGTCTTACAATGAAGAGTTAATTTCTTATAATATGGGATATGGAATCATTGTGACTGACAGATCTGTGCATCCATGTTACTGTAATACAGGGCATTCCAAAAGTCACTTCTGTTGTTGTGGCAGCCGTAGAACACACATCAAGTGAAAAGGTAGGGCAAACTGAGTGAGTTTTGAACTATTTGGACTACTGCAGAAGCTGACATGCAATAACAAATCAGGCATTGTGATAGCATTGCCATTATGTTTTGTGCCTTGCAACCTTAACACGTAGCCCAAATGATTATAACAATCGCTCAATCTGGGTTTCATTGGTTGTTAAAATGTTTTTCAAAGCACAGCAGCACATTCTACATTGCTCCACATAACATTTTTTGAGGAATTTGGATAGCATATGCTGTCTTTCTCTTCTGGAAATATGATCAGTTTGTCTATTCTTGGGGATGATTTTCTTCACTGTGGGAGCATGTAACATGGTAATATCTTCATAATGCTTGATTTATTTATGCCCATCAGCTGCTTGATCAAATTGGTCCAACACCTCATTTTCTCCATCTTGTGTTACTTGCATTTGCTCCACATTTTCCTGAGATGCTAAAGTGACTTTTGAAATGCTCTGTATGTGTATCTCATATACCCCAGGCATGACCCACATGCATTTCTGGTGCATGCCATGAATGAAATCAGTTTGTGATTCTGTTCATGTATATTTTGCAAATGTGAAGTATTGATTTACAAGCAATATTTCAATCATCTTTTTAAGTGTTTGTTAGTGTATTAGATAGTCTATATTTGGCTGCATTCATGTAAACATGTCTGTTAATTACCTGATTCCATGTGCTTTTTAAATACAGGGTAAGGGTAAGTCACTATGCAGTTGGTTATTCTGTGGTTTCCCTTAATTGATTCAACATCATCCCACAGAATTGAAGCCTTCTGTCTCTTATCATTTTCCAGAAGCCCATGGATCAAATGAGGTATGTATGGGTTGAATCATCATGCAGCAAGCGATAAAGGGAATGAGTGCCGATGCTCAATGTGTTGATCTCTCCAGACTCTGAACAAAAGCTTGGGCCTATAATAACACCTTGTTTTTTTCCATGGTTACTGTGGTAGGTCTCCCACTTCGTGGTGTGCCAGTTACAGAATCAGTCTCATGGAATTAGTCAGGTAATTGGTAGATGGCTAAGTGGGTTGTTGGATTAATCTCAAAATATTTCCTCTAAGCTCTTCTCACCTCCTCAGTGTTCTCTTTCTCAAATGTCTTCAGCAAAAAATGATCTCCTCCTTGCTTAGTTTTCTTGGCATGTTTATGCCATTATGTCATTAATGTATTAACCTTTAAAAAAAATTAATGTCCAACTGTATAGTGTCTTTTATCTTGCCTTGTATATAGGGCACAATGCAGGCAGTATACATTATATGGATGCAAAAAGGAATGACACTGTGCATCAGCATTCAAGGTATCATGCATGTTGTATCTTTTGACACATTGCTTATTCAATACTTGCAACTTGCTATTAAATTCATGAAAAATATAGAAAATTTTGAATGAGATATACTGATCTAGTTAACCCTCATCCGGGCAAGCTTTTTTACAACCTATTCCAGGCAAGGTGAGTCTGTCAGACTCATGTAAAATAAGGCCATTTGCTGCGGTTACGGTATGTATTCTTATAAATAACAATACTGTAACTAAAATAATACAGACAATTTATTCAATGGTCCTGATAGTTTAAAAAAATAATGACAGTAATAGACTGAAATATGTCGTAGTGAGTCCAGCGGACTCACCTTTCCCGGATTAGGGTTAAGGGTGAACTATGCGGCATTTTTCCTGCCCATGAGCCAACTACTTTAACTTGGAAAGGAAGGATACCCTAGGTTGTTGAGATCACAATGGGTAGGTGCTGCCTGTTCCATGTATTGTTCCATATGTAGACATGTATGAAGTCATGAATCAAATTCAAATACAATTCAGCTGATATGTCTCTAGACCTGTAGTATTCCTGTATATGCTGGTATGTTTAGTGTTTTTACCATATATGCTAAACATGCCAGCTTACAAGTATTATAGTATACAAGTGTTTCACATTGAATTTGTATGGTTGTTGCGAGATGGTGTTTTATGGATAGATTAGCCATCCATGTCATGACATGCATAAATTATTCATGCTTAGGAGAATCATATCCTTTTTTGTAGATTGGTGGGATATGTTGCAATAGACTTGCATGTATGTAGACATAGAGAATTCCATATTTATGTGACATGTACATAATGGAATAATGAACAAAATCTTAATCTAATAGGATCACACCTCTCCTTCATTTTCAAATCCCAGTATGCATCGATGAGCAATTATTGCCACTCGTAGCAGTAGTATTTTTCTCCAGAGTTCTTATATTGTCTGACTCATGAGATAGGGTACAGTGTTTCTCACTTGAGTCAGACAATTTTTCAAATGAAAGACACTAAAATGCCCTGGTGACAACTCCAGGTTCAAGATAATTTTATTGCAAAAAAAAAATAGGCCTAAAATTTCACAAACTTGATGGCATAACTTTCCATCAGTTATTTTGACTTACCAGTTTTGAGCAGTGTGAGTTAATGTTTGCTATCCCCATGCTTCCATAGTTCCCCCTAATTGTACCAATTATTCTGGGAAGTGTGAAGGGAACATTTTTTCTACCTGTTAAATTAGAAAACCATGACCATAATTTGTTTTCTGACTAAAAGTTGTAATGGATTTATGTCTGGAGACCTGCACCTGTGCTTTGACCAGAAATTCTGAGAACTCTCCCATGTCTCATGCCATATCTTCTTGAGGCTGAGGTGTATCCTCGAGATTGGGATTATCCATGATTCAGGTGTAATGTTCAAAAAAATAAAAACAACTTCGTCTGATTTCATTGCTGGTAGAATTGAGAAAGGTCAAATTATGACTTGGGTTCAAATCTTATTGTAGCACTTGGTGTATGGGCCACATAGAAAGCAGCAATATTTCATCCTGTTTTTTTTTTTTCCAGTTTACAACAATAACATAACTTGAAAAAGCACAACATTTTACACAAGCAGGAAAAATGCACTCTGTGCACAAAATATTAATATTTGATTTTTGGATTGTTGATCTGTCAAGGAATATATTGTGAAATGGAAGTTGATTTGTGATTCCTGCCTAAATCACAAATTGACATCTATTAAATTGAGCAATGGTTGTGAAGTTGACTGTATTTCTCTGAAAAGGTGATTTTGAAGACTAATCCAGAAAAAGGCCATGAGGTATATTTATTCACTCTGACATGAAGCAGTGAAGTAGGGTCATAGACTGTGAAGGTATTCTTTGCTATGGAGTAACTGTTACTTCTTTCTGACACATGGGTATTGGAAATGTATGACTGACTATTGAATTATGGTATGAGGGGAAAAGTATGTCTCTTATGTGTAACTGCTAAGGTTAGGTTTAGGTGTGTTATAGTCTAGAATGAAATGGAGTTGTGGAGCCAAGTATGATGTTCATCACCCCTGTGATTTTCTCATATTGTTGTCTGGATGATCTATGTTTCCCTCCCAAACTGCTTGGTCTTATTTTTTTCAATCAGTTTATCTGTTTGATTTGTGTTCTTTTCCTCTTGGGACGTTTAGATTAAAAGTTTTCAGGTTCTGATTTGATAAATTAGATGCATGGGGTTGGAACTTTTTGATTGTCATTTCTGGTCAAAAAGCATCAAATTTGAAAAGTCTCCTTTGGTACCAGTCAAGGTTGATTAAATGTTTAAATGTAAATTTATGTGGAAAGAAAAGGGTCTATATTGCCATCATTACTATTATAAGCCTATTTTTGTACTCTTTGAGTAGGTGACTGAAAAAGTTGTACCCCAGGAATGGGGTGTCAACCCTGCCTGGTGATCCATTGATTGATTTTGAACAGAAGAGGCCCTGGGCTTATAATATGGTTTTCATATAAGGCAAACTAACACCATCAATATTCTTACCCACTATTGCAAGAAATTTGATCAGGGAGCTTGCTGTTCTTGTATGGGTGAAGATTTTTGGGATAGATATCAAGAGGGAAAGATGGAAGGAAGAAGGAGGTAAGTTATACCTAACTACTATATCTGTGCTTCATAGAAAAAAGTGAGGGATACATGTTTATAGGCCTTAGCTGATATGGGAGATTATTGGACATTGCATGCATTTGCAGACCTGCCCTGAGCATGTATTTCTCAGAAAAGCTTTGCAAGCTTCCTGTGGCCATAGGTCACATACTGCCAACTGGTAGTCTGTTCCATTCTGCAATGATCTTGTTGAATGAATACATCAGAGTTTTTTTTCCCTGAGGCTTATATATATTGATGCAATGTCCATTGATAGTGAAAGATGTATAACATATGTGAAAGATTTATCTTCAGTCTATATTAATGAAACTGCAAAATTTTATACCCATGTCATGATTAGTAAATTACATCTGCATGAACTTTGCTCTGAGAAGAATCTTGCCTCTAAGCAAGCAATATCAAGTGAAATTACTTTTTTTTACATCAGTACCACCTCTTGACCTCCCTAATCATCCTACTATTCCTTTGTTGCTCCACCTCCACTGTTTTCATGTTTATTTTCATGGGTTGATGCCAGACCTTTGCTGAATACTATATAGTGAGCAAAAAAAAACCAAGTGAGATGACTCAATTAGTTTTTTCCTAGGAGGGAGCAAGAATCCATTGATGGTCCATGGGTTTGAAGATATCAACTCCCAAAATTCACTAAGCTTTCTGAAGCTGAATATCAAGCACCAGGTCAACTTATTTTTCAAATACTAATCATTCAAAATCAAAAAAATAAAAAATTTTGAAATTTCCAATCAGAAATAGATACATTCTGATTGGAAACTTCATGACCTGTTACACAAGAAGATTCTCCATCTGCTTTTTTTCAGAAATTTTCAGGATTAAGTCTGTCTCATCATAAGATACATTTTTATTTTCAGCCAATTCCCTTCAATTTTCTCTGGAAATTTATGAGTAAAAAATGGTCTCTCTATCCTGACTGTACTGATGAAAATTATAGTTTCTTCAAATACATGCACATATTGTCTTAAGGTAGGATTAATGTAATTAACTATTAATGAAATATCTAGCTTTTGTCGTTGTAGCTACCTGGGAAAATGTTTCTGTCTTTGAAACGTTTGCTGCTTGTGGTGAATAGCTTTGGTGAAAGGTTTTTTTTTTTCTTGATTTTCTCTCCTTGAAAAGGACACAGCAGAAAATGGAGATGTGGAATTCAGAGGGTTCTTGATGGGATGGAGTCTTTCTAACATATCCAAGGTATGATCGAAAAAGAACCCCTGACTTTTAACCATAAAATCTCTGCTCTTACTATTGCTTTTATTTTACATGAAACTTTCCCTGTACATAGGCTATGTTTCCGAGAGACTCACAAAATTTATTGTGGATAATGAAAATGAACAGGAGCTTGTACTCATTGAGTCAAGAGGTTGATGACATGCAACCACAGTGCTTTCTTACTAGTCTCATATCATCAGGTTGGATTTGTTGCAGATGGTTTTAATAATCCTTGAATCAATAGGTGTCAATACAGAATTCACTTTAACCTCCCTCAGACCCAGAAAACATGAAACCCATAGGATTTGGCACGTTTACATGCCACCCAGGTTTTATGACGTAATGTTTCATCAGACGTTTCCATCATTTCTATTGAAGGATGAAACAGGAAGAGTCCAGTTGCTCTCCAGGAACTGAATCCACCACCCTTTTTCAATTTTTGATTGACTTTGCTATATGAGACTGTCTAGTATTGATGTTTGCCCAAATAGTTCATGTATTCTGAGCACTTCATCATGTATCAGTTAGTTTTTAGAAGTACTAATTATCACATGCCAGAATTCTGTGTTCATTTTTGTGTGTTCTCTCAAAATAATTATTTTAAATGGGCCTTCTGATCAGAAAAATAATTTAAAATGGATGTGTTAAGTAATTGCTTAACTGCTTCCAACAGAAAATTTTCAAATAATTTGGTTGCATGGACTTGTATGATGTAGTCTTGTGTAGTGCAATGTAGGCCTTTGCTTGAATATGTGTTATGTACATGGTATTGATTTTGGGATAGGCAACACCTGTGCACCTGTAATCTGCCATAGATTTTTTGTCATGCTTATTTACATGAGTCCATATGCTTTCAAGCAAGTATAGATACTTTTATGTCCCAGCAAGAATGGTCCTACTGGCTGGTCTCCCAAGATATATGTCTATCCTTGCTCATTCTCAACAGAGCAGACCTGTGTACATTTTCTACCATTTTGTGTTGAATTATAATTATAAAATAAAACAGCATCTATGTCGCTCATGGTATTATGTTGATGCTCTACTCCCTCTTCACTCTTCCCAAGAATAATCCATGTTTGATATTTTCTTGTGGGCTTTCTCAGAACAAATTTATGTGAAAGTTTTTAGTGGTGGTGGAGAAATATCTATCTATGCACAGTGCAAGTAATTTAAAGAAAAATGGCTTCAGTAATAGCAGTAATATGAAAGTTGAAGGTCTCTTTTTATTCATTTTTTGCTATACATTAGCAGAACAACAGATCAGGTGCTCTTGCAGACCAAGAGAGTGCTGCAACAACACAAGTGTAGAAGTTCATCCTACCAAACAGCAGGACTGATGAAGTTCAATCATCATGGCGTTGACAGGTATCATTCTGGAATCCAGCCATACAATATTGTGAGTATCAAATTTTCACTCAGTTGCATCTTCTTTACAAGAAACCCATGATATTGACTTCTGGGGTGCTGATCAGGAATGGGCTTAGGAGCATCAATAAAAAAAATTCCTTTGGTTTGAAATTTTTTAAAAACCATTTCTGAGAATTTAGCTAAAGTAAAAGTGAGGACAAGAAGAGAACACCAAAAAAATATATATCCCTAGATAAGAAATTCCTCAGCATGACATTCACCAGGGCTGTTCTTGTTGCACATCAGAAAATGCAGAACACAGGTCAAGAAATGAAATTGAGGATAAGGGAGATGATCTTATTGTGTGCAAACTGCTCTGGGTGACAAAAAAAGGAGGCAAATTAGCCATAGATACACATTATATGAATTCATGTTAAAGATGAGTCTTTAAAACATTGCTTCTGTCAAGAGGATCATTTCTTGTCCTGACCCCTCTCTCTAAGTGCATGTTTGTACAGTGGCCAACAATATTTGGAAATTTATTCATAATTCAGAAAGCTTTGTGGATATTAAACCTATTGTGTAAAGTTCAACATATATTTGTAAATGATTCAAGGCTCTTGTAGGAATCAGTGAATCTCCCAGTGTGGGAACCTCTATTTACATGTAATCTCTTATTACTGTGTTTTGTTTTTGCCATAATAATGTGAGTAGGATCGATCATTTGTTTTTTTCAAATCTCATGGCATGATGTGCCAAATGCAGTGAATTTTCATTGCTCATAGCAAGAGGCTTCTATAAAGAGTAGAATGTTGAGGGACTGTCAGTGATATGAGTTTGAGAAATTGGAGTATAAATTCAAATCTTGTATGGGAATGGAAGATGAAAGAGCGAAAGGCCTACTCATTTGCCTGTGCTTAGTAAATGTGCAAGTTGTTGGAGTGTCTGTCCCAAAGCAATGACTCATGCACCATGCTTATAATTAGAGATCGACCGATATATCGGTTGCCGATATAAATAGGCCGATATGTGCATATCGGTGAGTATTCACATCGGCTCTTTTATGCATTCCTATTTTGGCCGATATCAATAATACAGTTCTGTATAATCTTCCAGTGCAAGAAAATATTACTAGGACTAGCTCTTCCGCTTCCAAATGGAAACCTTGGCGTATTAATTTTCTGGCCAATATGGCATCATCGAGAGGCGAGGAACTGCAAGACTTTCGCTCTGCTTCCGTTCTTATTCTCGTACATAGAAGTTAGGCGTATTCACGGCTACGGGAAATTCAACAGCTAAAACGATAGACCTTCACCCTAAGGGTTAGGTTTCGCTGATTGTCCGAAAGTACGAGGGCTGTTCATTTAATTCGCAGACACGGGGAGGGGGACTCCTGCTGTTTCCTGACCCTGTCCAAGGATTAAGCTCTAGTATATAATTTTTGGCCTGCTGCCTTACGTTACGTTCCATTTAACCAGGTTCTAAAACGTAGGCTAAAACGTTGCGTGAGCGTTGGCCTAAACTTGTCCTGAAGACTTGCCCTGTTCAACCACGAGAGAACCATACTCTTTCGCGACGCAGACGTCGATACCAAGTCAGTCTCAGCCGTCGAGAAAAAGCGATGAAGCACCCTTTCTAAAATGTTACCTGTCGCTTACCCAATTCGTTAAGTAACCAGTTCCAGAGTGTCTCAGACACATTTCTGTTATTCTTGTCAAATAAGTGAACGCGAAATAAGTGGACTGGAGGGGGGGACGAGTTGGAATGGCGATCTCCCTACACCAAAATTCGTGGAGATTTTTTCGAGTGGATAAAGATTCTAAGAAACTGTTCTTTGTCATGTAAATGTTAGCTTGAGGTCATTAGTTGCCAAAGTGAGAAATTAAAGGAAAGAAGGGAGGAATATACAGAAATTTAAAAGCAGCCTGCAAGCCAACCAAGTGGAAAGCAAGGCCCCATAGGTGATGTTGTGGGTCTAGGTTCAAGACCTGCTTCTGATCCATCACCAGTAGGACTGCAACAGTCAGCACTGCATGTTCAGCAGGCAGAAAACATGGCACCCCTCTCATCCCAGGTGTATAAAAACTAGGGCTGTCACGATAGCAGTTTTCAAAACATCGACATCGACCTAAACTATCGATAGTGTATCGATGCATCGGGGGGGGGGGGG
>CAJPEV010005428.1:0-15089 GCA_905338385.1 Darwinula stevensoni
CTGACATCTTCTCCAATGTTGCTATGTGGACAAAACAAACACCATCTAGCCTGAATGTGAATTGTAGTAAGAAGAACGCTAAAACGAGGGGATACGTACGATTTCAGCGACCCTCGCCATTCGCGAAGAAAAGACCGGGTTTTTCTGACGATGATTCTGAATAGTCGTATATTGAATCCTGAAACGCAAAGGTAGAGGACAGATTTGAATGACGATCTCCATTCGGGAAAACAAGACTTAGTCTGACATTTGCCAAAAATTCATTTATTTCGATGTAATCAATTCTGTTTGGTTCTTATTGCGATTCATATTGAGATTAACGCTGAATCGCAATAATACGACTGATTTCAGTGATGCCCACCATGGCCGAACTGACCAAATTCTCATATTTTCAGCAATATTACTACGTCGAAAAAACCAATCAAGTTTAATTTTAGTGAGACGAACATGGAATCCCAATTGTAAAATTCCAGTTCATGTATAATTTACCTTTTGCCAACGTGTCTTATCTGCGCGATTCAAAGTGTACCTAAATAAATTTCGCAATCGGTGTTAGATACCAGAGGAGCCATGGGTCGCTTTTGTCCACAAAAAAACAAGAAAAATTCAACATTGTCTTGACAAATTCGACATTGGATAGTTTCTCAGACGTCGCCTTGTGTTCGCGAATGGCGGACGTCTCGGAAATCAGGAATTTTGCGTTTCAGCGCCCATCCCACTATATTTCACAATCGGTGCTGTCTGGAGTTGATTTCGTCAACACAGCGACATTGGATAGTTTCTCAGGCTTCGTCTTGTGTTCGCGAATGGCGTGTGTCCTGGTATTAATTAGTATCGCCTCGATTCAGCGCTCATCCCACTACGTTTCACAACCGGTGGCATATAGAGTTGATTTCGTCAACATAGCGACATTGGATAGTTTCTCAGACTTGGTCTTGTGTTCGCGAATGGCGGGCGTCTCGGAAATACGGAATATCGCCTCGATTCAGCGCTCATCCCACTATGTTTCACAATCGGTGCTGTCTGGAGTTGATTTCGTCAACATAGCGACATTGCATAGTTTCTCAGACTTGGTCTTGTGTTCGCGAATGGCGTGTGTCCTGGTATTAATTAGTATCGCCTCGATTCAGCGCTCATCCCACTACGTTTCACAATCGGTGCTGTCTGGAGTTGATTTCGTCAACATAGCGACATTGCATAGTTTGTCAGACTTGGTCTTGTGCTCGCGAATGGCGGGCGTCTCGGAAATCAGGAATCTCTTTGCGTTTCAGAGCTCATATCACTACGTTTCACAATCGGTGCTGTCTGGAGTTGATTTCGTCAACATAGCGACATTGCATAGTTTGTCAGACTTCGCCTTGTGTTCGCGAATGGCGTGTGTCGTATTTTTTAATAGTATCGCCTAGATTCAGCGCTCATCCCACTATATTTCACAATCGGTGCTGTCTGGAGTTGATTTCGTCAACATAGCGACATTGCATAGACTTCGCCTTCTGTTCGCGAATGGCGGGTGTCGTGGTATTAATTAGTATCGTCTCGATTCAGCGCTCATCCCACTACGTTTCACAATCGGTGCTGTCTGGAGTTGATTTCGTCAACATAGCGACATTGGATAGTTTGTCAGACTTCGCCTTGTGTTCGCGAATGGCGAACGTCTCGAAAATACGGAATATCGCCTCGATTAAGCGCTCATCCCACTACGTTTGACAATCGATGCTGTCTGGAGTTCATTTCGTCAACATAGCGACATTGCATAGTTTGTCAGACTTGGCCTTGTGTTCGCGAATGCCGTGTGTTTTGGTATTAATTAGTATCGCCTCGATTCAGCGCTCATCCCACTACGTTTCACAATCGGTGCTGTCTGGAGTTGATTTCGTCAACATAGTGACATTCCATAGGTTGTCCGACTTGGTCTTGTGCTCGCGAATGGCGGGCGTCTCGGAAATACGGAATATCGCCTCGATTCAGCGCCCATCCCACGATATTTCACAATCGGGCTATATGGAGTTGTTTTCGTCAACATAGCGACATTGGATAGTTTGTCAGACTTCGCCTTGTGTTCGCGAATGGCGAACGTCTCCGAAATACGGAATATCGCCTCGATTCAGCGCCCATCCCACTATGTTTCACAATCGGTGTTATCTGGAGTTGATTTCGTCAACATAGCGACATTGGATAGTTTGTCAGACTTGGTCTTGTGTTCGCGAATGGCGGGCGTCTCGGAAATCAGGAATCTCTTCGCGTTTCAGCGCCCATCCCACTATATTTCACAATCGGTGCTGTCTGGAGTTGATTTCGTCAACATGGGGAGGTTGGATATTTTGTCAGACTTCGCCTTTTGTTCGCGAATGGCGTGTGTCGTGGTATTAAATAGTATCACCTCGATTCAGCGCTCATCCCACTACGTTTCACAATCGGTGGCATAAAGAGTTGATTTCGTCAAAATGGCGAGATTGGATAGTTTGTCAGACTTGGTCTTGTGTTCGCGAATGGCGGACGTCTCAGAAATCAGGAATCTCTTTGCGTTTCAGCGCCCATCCCACTATATTTTACAATCGGTGCTGTCTGAATTTGATTTCGTCAACATAGCGACATTGGATAGTTTGTCAGACTTCGCCTTTTGTTCGCGAATGGCGTGTGTCGTGGTATTAAATAGTATCACCTCGATTCAGCGCTCATCCCACTACGTTTCACAACCAGTGGCATAAAGAGTTGATTTCGTCAACATAGCGACATTGGATAGTTTGTCAGACTTTGTCTTGTGTTCGCGAATAGCGTGTGTCCTGGTATTAATGAGTATCGCCTCGATTCAACGCTCATCCCACTGCGTTTCACAAACGGTGGCATAAAGTGTTGATTTCGTCAAAATAGCGACATTGCATAGTTTGTCAGACTTCGCCTTGTGTTCGCGAATGGCAGGTGTCTAGGATATACGGAATATCGCCTCGATTCAGCGCTCATCCCACTGCGTTTCACAAACGGTGCTGTCTGGAGTTGATTTCGTCAACATAGCGACATTGCATAGGTTGTCAGACTTCGCCTTGTGTTCGCGAATGGCGGGCGTCTCGGAAATCAGGAATCTCTTTGCGTTTCAGCGCCCATCCCACTATATTTTACAATTGGTGCTGTCTGAATTTGATTTCGTCAACATAGCGACATTGGATAGTTTGTCAGACTTTGTCTTGTTTTCGCGAATAGCGTGTGTCCTGGTATTAATTGGTATCGCCTCGATTCAGCGCTCATCCCACTATATTTTACAATCGGTGCTGTCTGAATTTGATTTCGTCAACATAGCAACATTGGATAGTTTGTCAGACGTGCCCTTGTGTTCGCGAATGGCGGACGTCTCATGAATACTGAATATCGTTTCGATTCAGCGCTCATCCCACTACGTTTCACAATCGGTGCTGTCTGGAGTTGATTTCGTCAACATAGCGACATTGGATAGTTGGTCAGACTTTGTCTTTTGTTCGCGAATGGCGGGCGTCTCGGAAATCAGTAATGTCTTTGCGTTTCAGCGTTCATCCCACTACGTTTCACAATAGGTGCTGTCTGGAGTTGATTTCGTGAATATAGCGACATTGCATAGTTTGTCAGACTTTTTCTTGTGTTCGCGAATAGCGTGTGTCCTGGTATTAATGAGTATCGCCTCGATTCAACGCTCATCCCACTACGTTTCACAATCGGTGCTGTCTGGAGTTGATTTCGTCAACATAGCGACTTTGGATAGTTTGTCAGACTTGGTCTTGTGTTCGCGAATGGCGGGCGTCTCGGAAATACGGAATATCGCCTCGTTTAAGCGCCCATCCCACTATGTTTCACAATCGGTGCTGTCTGGAGTTGATTTCGTCAACATGGGGAGGTTGGATAGTTTGTCAGACTTCGCCTTTTGTTCGCGAATGGCGAACGTCTCGGAAATACGGAATATCGCCTCGATTCAGCGCTCATCCCACTACGTTTCACAATCGGTGCTGTCTGGAGTTGATTTC
This sequence comes from Darwinula stevensoni, assembly GCA_905338385.1. Taxonomy (NCBI): domain Eukaryota; kingdom Metazoa; phylum Arthropoda; class Ostracoda; order Podocopida; family Darwinulidae; genus Darwinula; species Darwinula stevensoni. Next base: position 3,990 of record CAJPEV010005428.1, read on the forward strand.
GTCAACATAGCGACATTGGATAGTTTCTCAGACTTCGCCTTGTGTTCGCGAATGTTGGGCGTCTCGGAAATGAGGAGTATCGCCTCGATTCAGCGATCATCGCACTGCGTTTCACAATCGGTGCTGTCAGGAGTTGATTTCGTCAACATAGCGATATTGGATACTTTCTCAGACTTGGTCTTGTGTTCGCGAATGGCGTGTGTCCTGGTATTAATTAGTATCGCCTCGATTCAGCGCTCATCCCACTACGTTTCACAATCGGTGCTGTCTGGAGTTGAATTCGTCAACATAGCGACATTGGATAGTTTGTCAGACAATTTCTTTTGTTCTCGAATGGCTGCCGTCTCGGAAATACGGAATATCGCCTCAATTCAGTGCTCATCGTACTACGTTTCGCATTCGGTGCTGTATGGAGTTGATTTTGTCTCCATGTGGACATTGGATTGTTTGTCGAACTTGATCGTGTGTTCGCGAATGGCGGGCGTCTCGGAAATCAGGAATGTCTCTGCGATTCAGTGATCATCGTACTACGTTTCACATTCGGTGCTGTCTGGAGTTGATTTCGTCAACATAACAGGTTGGATAGTTTGTCAGACAAGGTCTTGTGTTCTCGAATGGCTGCCGTCTCGGAAATCAGACATATCGCCTCAATTCAGTGCTCATCGTACTACGTTTCAAATTCGGTGCTGTATAGAGTTGATTTCGTCTCCATATCGACATTGGATAGTTTGTCGAACTTGGTCGTGTTTTCGCGAATGGCGGGTGTCTCTAAAATTGCTCGTATATTTAGGATTCAACTTTCATCATACTTGGAATCGAATTCGGAGCTTTATGCATCCTGTTTTAACTACGAAACAGTAATTGTGAAATCGTCAGACGTGTTCGCGGATTGCGGGCGTCTCTGAAACTGCTTGCATTTTTATGATTTAGCGTTCATCTTTCTGCGATTCGCATTCTGAGCCTGATGCCCCGGGCTTCATCTACCTAGCTTAGTTTTATAAAATGTCAGACTGGGCCATGTGTTCGTGAATGGCGAGCACTTTCCCTCCGGTTATTGCGCCTGTCGAATTTATACTCGAGAACGTAATATGTTGGGGAAAAGGTCTGATGGCATGGCGAAAGAATACGATATTGCTGCCTGGATTCGATCTCATTCTCCTGGAATCGGCCTCCTATTTGACCGAAACTGACTTTTCCTCTGCACCACCAAACCAAAAGCAATTACTTTTCCTTAACCATGTTATAATGCATATCTCCCGTTGTAATATTTCAATGGGAGATATATATTCTACGCCTACAACCCCCCTTCTCGATACATACTCGGTGATCCGATTCGGACTTCCCTGCAGGAACGTGTAAAACGTCCCCGCGAAATACACTTGTCGTTCCCTTTCATCCCTCATGGAACGTACAGAAAGCGATGTCCTCCTCTGGGAGTACTATGAGTCCGGCAACCCGGCAACCTCCTCAGATCGCTGGACGCGGCAAGGCGACAGAGATGGATACGGACTACGGAGGGCCTTGACTTCACCCACTCCAGACGCCGAGCTTGGAATGGGCTACGACGCCTTGGTGGTGCAAGACCCACAGTAACAACAATCCTGACGGTTAGCGCCGACAACATTGCTGCCAACTCAGAAACAATCGCGAGCCGGGCTATCAGAAGGGAGGTGATAACCGCCCTGAAGGCAAACCCTTGCTGCTTGCGTCTCGACGTCAGGACACTCAGAGCCTTTCAATAAGGCCGAAATTTATGCCACGCTGTCCGCCACCAAAACCCTTAAGGCGGCAGGTCAAGACGGAATTCTTCCAAAACTATTGAAAAATCTGAAAGAAAGAGGACGCGCCTGGCTTGCGAAACTATTCAGCAACATCCTTAACTCAGGAATACTAGCAACATTATGGCGAAGGGTCATCGCCCTTCTTAAACCAGGCAATCCAGCAGACGATCCAAAGAACCAACTTCCAATGTCGCTCCTCTTAACAACCTACAAGTTGCTTGAGCAGGCGATGCTAACCTGGCTGGCCCCTATTTTGGAGAGCGCAATCCCTCTGGAGCAGGCTGGTTTCAAGCCCAGCCGCAGTTCCTGTGATCAAGTGTTAGTACTTAGGTCACACATGGTTATAAATTACATTGAATCCGCAATCGGTATGTTACAGTTTCAAGATGTGGTAATGTTCGCCTGCTTTTCTTCAGCACCCTGTTATGTCACGCAATGCCCATTTAGAAATAAGAAATAGAAACATTTTCGTTATAGTGAGATTTTCGTAGTAACGGAATTCCTTGTAACGACATTTGACCTGTATTTAAAATTAAGCACTAAGGTAACGAATTCGTCTAGACAAGAAACCTGAAGCCTCTAGCGCTTGGAATACTGTTCTTGTCGCCCGATCGGCAGCCATGATTCTCGTGATGTGCCGCCCTTCCATTTTCCCTCAACTTGCCAAAGTCGAAAATGACGTTTCGGGATTTGTCGGTTTCGATGACGTTTTGAAACTCGGCAAGGATGACGACAACGATCGCGTCCGGGAACGCCTTGGCGAAGTGGAGTTCCAGACGCAGATTTCCCTTCTTCAGTTGCGTAAGATATCCACCGTCACAGGAGTCCTGGTCTTAGTCGAAAGCAAGGAGTGCATATTCATTTCTTCGGTCGATGAAATTTCATTCATCCCCAGCAGTCTTCCCGAGAGCTTGGAAGCTACTGTTGCATTGCTCGAATGTAAAGTCCTCTTTTGAAGTCTAGAGTGAGATGCTTATGGAGAACCGATTTTCCTACGATGTAGACGCCGAGAAAATTCAAGTCGTAATGGAGGAAGTTGCATGGATTTTCCTTCACATTTCCGTTGAAGGCTGCGTCGTTGACCATTCCATCACGATTCGTTTGCGTATTTGTCCTAGATGAATATTATCTTGAAAGAACATGCGATTTCCACGTGGTACGATGAGGACCTTGCATACCGTACGCTGAATGGGGTACTCTGCGTTTCCCCTCAGCAGTGCTTTTTCGTGAGCGAGCCGTACGGAAGCAGACGGTTTCTCCTTGCGAATCAAGGGCTTTGCTTACTCGATTTCGATTACGTATTTGTCTTCGGATGCCATGATGTAAAATTCAGGCTTGCGACGATGAAGCTTCATCTTACAGTCAAAATGAGTTTAGGTTGCATAAAAATATCGCAATGCATGACGGGCACATCTCCAGTCAAGTTAAAGGGTCCTCCTTCCTTAATGAGGGTCGTTTATTGTCTCTTGGTATGTGATTTTCAACGGGCTTCGCTCCAGGGCATAGCGTTCAATTTGGGTCACCCCGTTCATCACCTTCTACCTTTTCCCACTTCTGCTGAGCTTCCACACCAGAGGCGACTGGAGAGGGCCTCTATCCATGGCTTAATCACCTTTATGCATGCAAAACTCCTCATACCATGGGCTCGTTTATTTTGGAGTCGTTTAAGTGTTTCTCTCCCTATGAAGTGGAAATTTCATGAACTTAGCTCAGGAATACAAGCGTTCCAGTGGGAGGTAATAGTTTAGAGGGGATATGAAATGTCGAATACAGAGGATATTCCAGTAAAAAGTCTAATATTTAACAGGCTGAATTTTCACAATGAAGCAAAAAAAACTAAATTAACATAATTGAGACTCCGCAGTAATCTAATTCTTGTTTATGTCTTAGTAGTCGTAAACCCTCATCAGTTTATAGTCCAACGGTTGACATTCGACACATTATAGACATACGTGACTGAACATCTCGGTTGGCATGACGAGCTAACGGAAGACGAAGGTGGTGTCTTTATTATAACAGTTGACATTTGTGTGTCAGACCGTCTGCCCGCCAGAGAACCGCACTGGTCCATGTTTTAGTCCAGAGAACTGCACTTGTCAAAGCTAAAGCCTTGGCTTCAGAAGCACGATCTTTTTTACTCTTCCAGAGAAGTGCCCAATGTTCGGAAGGAAGTTTCCCTCCTCCCCCTCTTCCCCCCAGGGCAAGTCATGAAGAGCCTTTGGCAAGAAGCTTCCCTCCGGGGAGTCTCTAAACAATAGCAAGAGTCCGAGGGTCACAGGCCCTAGCTCGCCCCTTCCCGGTTGCCCGTCCCCTCCCCCGGGCATGTCACACTTATTCATTCGACTTCAGATATTGGAATACTCATAGGACCAGTGCACTTCATTCTATAATCCGGAGTATTCCAATAATCGACATTATATGCCGTATCGTACCGTAAATCAGGACCGTGCAATGGCATTCCATTAAGCTGTATTCCATTGTGCGGAGTTGACTGTACCGTCTAAACCAGTGATGAGCAACCCGCGGCCCTCAGGCCGCATGTGGCCCGCGAGGTCCTGGTGTGCGGCCCGCGGGGCTTTGCCAGCTTATTTTTTTTCTCCTTTCATCGGCCACCCGGAGTAGAGCGCACGTGCGCTCAAGGAATCCGTTGTTCACTGCAGGAGATATTAAAGCAAGAAATATAACATAAATGCTATATTTCCGCTGCAAATATCCCCTCGTTCACTCCTTGGTCAGTGTATCACTGCTCTCGGAGCAAGCAGCTTGCTTGGTATTTTAACCAGTAAAATTATGAGAAAATTTTCAAAATTAGTTCTTTGCATATCATGAGCATCTACTATTTTACAAAGCCTGGCTTAGGATTATTTTGGTACTCAGCAGGCATACAGCCTGTAATTCAGTATTTAAAAAATACATGCGGCCCGCCGGGAACCTAAAAGGTTCACTTGTGGCCCGCGGACAAAAAAGGTTGCTCATCACTGGCCTAAACCAAAGGCAATTTTGGGCAAGGGCATCACTGTGCCATTGACAATGGCACCTTGACGGTTGGCATCACAAAGCTATGATTAATTCCTGGATTCCTGAAAATGACTTTTTATGTGTTTAGAAGGTTCTGTTATACGTGAGAACTTGTCATGCTACAGTTCCCTTACCAGAATTATTGTTTTTGTTTTTATCCATTCGCATTATTTTCTTGCCTAATGTTGTGATTACTTCATCTGGCAACTCTGGTCTCTTCCTTCACACGTCCTCCTCTGTCTTCTTCACTCACCCATTCCATTCAAGGACTTTCAAACCTTCATCTACTGTATCCCAAATCCTAATGAGGCCTTCTCATTTGTGCGGGAAAATTAGAATATCATAATCCTTGCCGCATGAAGTACTTCAGATACACGATCAACTTTTACTAAATGATCTTCAAGCTGTGAATCTATTGTTACAATAATTTCCTAGGTACCAGATAGGCGATTAGTTAATAGCGATGAACGTTAATGGGCATACATTATGAAATTCTCAACTTGCAGAATGGATTGCAAGGCCGTTTGTTCAACCAGACCAGAGGTTGGCAATATTTACTAATAGCGAGCTGGCTTTACACGGTTCGGCACTAAGGCGGGCCGGAGTGCATAATTGATTGTGATGGTGATCTGCCCAGAGTAGGGAATATGAGGTTTTGGAAAGAATAAATGAGATATAAAATAAATTACGCGGGTCGTAGGTTGTCGACCTCTGAACAAGACCATTTAAAATCCAAACGCTGGAATTTGAATGGCCCCCGACAGCAGGTCAGAGAGAGATGGGGCAGGTGATAAGGGGGCTCGCTCAGCAGGGATCCTTGCTTAATTGGGGGGGGGGGGGGGGGGGGGGGGGGGGGGGGGGACAACCTACGACCCGCGTAATTTATTTTATATCTCATTTATTCTTTCCAAAACCTCATATTCCCTACTCTGGGCAGATCACCATCACAATCAATTATGCACTCCGGCCCGCCTTAGTGCCGAACCGTGGGGGTGGGGGTAGGGGGAAGTAATCCCGTCCTAACAAAAGGTTGGTGGGGTTGGGAATGACTGGGATGTGCCCGTCATGAGCCTTGTTTAGACTAGAAGAAATTCCATGAACATCCATGAGATCGATCAACCGCTGTTGGTCGATATCGAACACTACGATACGATTTCGCGAAAATGTTTTCCCGACCGGTTCACCAAAGGAATCCGTATCTCGAGAGGACAGCCAAGCTCCGACTTCCTTTCTCGTCGCTTTCAGTCCTTGCTCCTTGGCGCTTCTAAAAAAAACGCCTCCAATGCCTCCTCCGCTATGGTGGAGGCATTGGAGGCGTTTTTTTAGGCACCAAGCTTCTCGGGAGCATAGTACGCATTTTCCATATGCAGTCACTTCTTATTTCATTTGATGTGAATGACGATGTTGTCTTCCCCCAGTCGAGAGTTCCGCTAAAAATGACAAGGTCCAATTACCGTAGATGCCCCTTCTCAACAAAAAAAAAACTTTTCCGTTCAGAACTTACATAATTTCGGGTTATAGAATTCCAAACTGCGTCTAGGTGCACATGGGTGCACATCACACGGGAGTTTGCAAAAATAACTGCGACTGAAATAATGGATCTGAATGCCTCATGGTATTTCCTGTGTCCATTCCTACCGGCTCTTTGCCGTTCCTTGCAATTCACGAGGATGACTGAGATCAACCCTATTTCTTTCATTTATGATATACCCGGTATGTATGATTGCAATTGCAACCAGTGGGGAAAACACCCTTCGCATTCCTTCAAAGAGATATAGTAAGGGGTCCGCCGGCTGAATAAACAAAGAACCCGTCGAGAACGATCCTTTGTTCTTATTACAAAGCATCTGTGGACCTGAATTTCTCGAGGCCCCCCTCTTCCCCCTAATCCTTCCATTGTTATTGACAGCGCCCCCCCCCCCCCATGGGGGCATCCCTTTGAACGCCAGACGGGGAAAGGGTTGGGGGTGCTCAAGTCCTACAATGTCCGAGCAACTGCTGCTTAGAGCGTTGAGAGGACTGCTAACTAAACTCGTGAATTCCCGAAAGGTTTGTCCCTTGAAAATGCTATATCTGGAAATCACGGCAATAATAGCAATAACTCAAGTGCATTGTCTAGGTTAGTCAGCCATTCGATTGCCTCTGGGTCTGCCGAACGGATGTACACACGGAGAAATGACACATCATGTGTCATTTGACACACTTAAGTGTGTCCCGAAAGGATTTCCTCATATTGCTCTTGAAAACGTGTCATGAATGAATCGAATGACACATTCCTAGCCAGATATCTTTCAGGTGTGTAAATTGACCTATTTCCATCTGCCAAAGCGTATTCCTGTGTCATGCTACACAGCTTCGGTATGTAAGTAAAAACGGATGAAAAATTCATGCGAAAATTCCAATATTCAATTACCACCATTGCAGGCTTCAACGTAGCACTCCCTTCGTCCCTCACTGAAAAGTTTTTTTTCTTTCCACTTTCCAAACTTTCAGTAGTTACTAAAACTATGTAGAATGAGTACGCGACGTATCATTGAAAGTGTGAAGATGTCTGCCGAAGAGGGGAAGGGGAAAAAGAAAATGGGGACAGCATTGGCTTATATTAGTTGGGGAGGTGTGGGAGGAGCATCAGACCTCAACTCAGAACGTCCATGCAAATGCTTCTCTCGCATTCCAGTCCCAAGTACAAACTCGTTCCGTTTCGTTTTTCATGAGTATAAGCGAAAGAGGGCTCAGTGGGTCGACATGAATAGTCATATGATTAGGAGACTTTTGGAGGAAGCGGCGAAATTTCAGAAATGCATGCAAATTAATCCCAGGACTGCCGACAATGGATAAAATCGAAGTTGGTAGGCCGTCGTGCTGCTTCTGGCAGTTCTAGGGCCAAGAGCTAGTAAAGGCATCTAACGATAGGGCCTGCACGGGCTGAAATAACCCGAATAACCTGACTGACTGTCGACAAAAATTCAGCTGCTTGAAATGTGCTAATAGCTGCCCCCACATGAACCTGTTCTAGACATCCACGGGTTGCGGAGCGGCCAACTTAACCCGACGAGGCACAAATTGCGGACTGTTAAGAACCGAAATGGTAGATATGTCTTCTCTGGTCTGGTGAGGCTGGGACACGTCGAATAGGGCACCTGGTGCCTACACCAGGGTTCTGAGGTTTCAGAGGTTGGTTGGTATTCATGTTTCTTGTCAGCTGTGGAATCCGACTTGAATCAGACCCGGTCAAGAATGGGCCCGTGCAGGACTCCAGTTTGAAAGGAAGGTTCATATGGCGGCCACCATAGGCATTAAGTGCTCATTCCGGATAGGTAGTGTATGGGCGATGTGCAGTTATAATAATTACCAACTTCCGCTTACGATACTATTGACTTCATCAAGTTCCCAAGTTAAGGGTAAGGAGTTTCGTACGAACCCATTAGAGTATCCGCAAGAGCTGAAAACGCTCTTGATGGTTGAAGATGCAAACGCGCGCGAATTTTCGCGAGTTGATCTGGCACCACGACAGTGCAAGCCCGTTTTCTTCCTTCGGTGCAACGATCATCGATCGACTATCCCAGTAACGGTACATACTGCTACAAGATATCCGGCATTGTCTGTCGCCTTGCTGCGATCAATCTACAACCTTTTCGTGTGGTTCCTCCGCTAAATGAAAATGAGGAACCGGACTATTCTCAACTCGACGTTTACGATGCGGGTAAAGCGATTCAAATGCAGCGACGCATTTAAATTCGTAACGAGAAGCGCATCGCTGTTTCATCATCGACGGACCAGATGGCTCGCGTAAAAAATTTCTGTACACCACTCTCATTCACATAATGTGCGCCATATGACTGAAATAAGCGTTGGTATTGCTGCCACTCCGCTCCCTGGTGATATGACGTGCCACACGGCCTATAACTTTCCATTGTATCTGCTCAAAATGCAGGCAATGATTCGAGCTACTGACGTGATCGTTTTGGACAAAGCGCCGATGCCGCCCGCTGAAGCGCTGGCAACGATCGAACGAGCGTTGCGAGTCTCGATGGACGACGATCGTCCGTTCCGTGGCAAGGTGATTGTGCTGGGCGGTGGACCTTCGCCAGGTGGTATCGGTCGTCCGCAATGCATCTCGCAAAAATCATCCAAGTAATAAAAGGACGCTGGGAAAGACGATCGGAAGCAAACTCTTGTCGAGACGTCACGCAAACCGTTATTGCGCGGTTCTATGCTTCGTATCCTCAAGCATGTGGTTGCTTGGATGTGACCCACTCAGGGCAGTGCCCTTCAGTCGGTCGCACAGTAATTTCCAGGAAGTTCCTCTAAGTATCCTGGACGATCTATATCCGCAAAACTTGATCAGTTCCTGCCCGTCTAATGGCAAGAGCAAAGAATCGGCTTTAAGCCTAACGTCATTTAGGTCATTATCAGTTCTAAAAGAACGTAGAGGCAACATGCCATGAGAGTGAATGGGCATGAAGGTCTTCATCCAAGATGCCAGTCCTAAGGAATTCAAATCCAGAAACATTTTGGCAATGGGCATTCATTTTGTTACAATGATACATTTTGCATTTCCCTGTTGATACCTCTAAATTCACTGCATGAAACTAAATAATGGAAATGATACATTGTAATTTAAAAAATCACTAATACCTGGAATATCTTAAAAGGTGCAATTACCCCATTGGGTGCAATAATGATTTTTTTCATCATACTAGGATATTCAAAAGTGAACGACCTAATGTCACCTCCTCTATGGGAAATCAGGTCTCATAATTGCAACCAAAGGAATGCCTATTGTGAAAAAGATTCTGGATTCGCATTCCTTAGAAGGACTGGCATCTTGAATGAAGACCTTCTTGCCACTTTACTTTCATGGCATCTTGATTTTCCGAGTACATTGAGAACGGTGACGAAAACCCTAATGACGTTGCACCTATAGCCGATTCCTTGCTCTTGCCATTAGGCGGGCAGAAACTGATCAGGTTTTCGGATATAGATCGTCCAGGATACTTAGAGGAACTTCTTGCAAATTACAGTACGACCGACTGAAGAGCACTGCCTTGAGAGGGTCACATCCAAGCAACCATATGCTTGGGGAAACGAAGCATAGAACTGCGCCATGACGGTTTCCGTGACGTCTCAACAAGGAGGGCTCCCATTGGATGGTGCATTCCTCTCCCTATCGCCTAGCGACATCACGATGAGCGATGCCACCGTTCCCTTGCCATTATAGAGGCAACTCTCGTCTCCTCGTTCGTCCGAGAGATGGCGAAACGGGAGCGAATCTCCGATTTTCCATGAAAGGTGCATCCCCTACCTTTCCTTTGGCCGATTTGGAAATTACATTTCTCAAAGGCACATCCTCGGATGATAAGGAAGAGTTTTGTCGAAACCCCAAATTCACATCTCTAAGCGTTTGTCACACACATAATTGTCGCTCGGCCTAGCTAGCGGCAAAAATCGCGCACGCTATATGTGTAACTTCCGGTTTGAACAAATACGTAGCACTTTTTTGTCCAATTCTTTAATTGACTGATTCAAAATTATTGTCGGGTAACAAACCAGTCGACAATTCGATCATTTCGAAAACGATCCATCCACACACGCGTTTTGCTGTCCGGTGTAACTGCGCTTGGTGGCCTGATTGAACGTGGCTTCTGTTCGATGGCACCGTTTCCCACTTGCATAATTGCTGCTATCGTACACATTCTCCAGTCGCACGTCAATTTTTACAATATGTTTATGTACAAATATGTACAAATAGGCCGAAAAGTTCCTCGATGCTATCGAGTCGACATCGATGTAGGCCTGAGCGTCCGTCCAAAGGTTAGATATGTGCCTCCTGACTCAGTCCCTTCAGGGCACGTCCCTCTAATGTACAACTGTTATCTGTAGTTTGCAAGCCAACAGTTGCTTGATTTCCATTCCGCTTCCTTTAAAAGAGTGTGCATGATAATGGTATTGGCCTAAGCGTCCATCCATGAGTTAGGCCTAGGCCTGCGAAATCAGCCCCCCCTTGAAAACTGCCCCCAGGGCATGTAACCCCAACTCCCCCCCCTCTCGAAGTCTGAATTCCTCCCGAGTGAAAACCTAAGAGTTACATATACTTCCTTCAATGACAGAGGAAAGAATGCATGCATGAGAATGGCGTAGGCCGAAACCTCTGTCCGGGGGGGTGAGGGGGGGCTGCGCCTAATCTAGCAAAATCAGTCCCCCCTGATATGTACCTCCAAAAATGGATTTTTTCTGAAATCTGCATCCCAATATAGATACTTGTGTACCAAGTTTCAGATTTCTAACTTCTCTAGAACAT